>JAJPUD010022132.1:0-18002 GCA_023553655.1 Myrmecobius fasciatus | reverse complement strand
CTCTCTCTCTCTCTCTCTCTCTCTCTCTCTCTCTCTCTCTCTGTATTTCTCTGTCCCCCTCTCCCTCCCTCTCTCTCCTCTCCTTCCCTTCTCTCCCCCTCCAAGATCTGTCAAAGTCAATTTCACCTCTCCCAACTAAGTCCCCTTCTCTCCTCTAACACTGTCATTATTTTCCCCTCATACTTGAATTATTGTCATAGCCCAAAGGTGGGTCTGTCTGCCTCAAATTTCTCCCCACTCCAAGCTACCCTCCATTCAGTCACTAATATCATTTGGAACAAATTTTTCTCAACCATGTATTCCACCAGGTGAAATCTGTATATGCTTGAGGTAGATACCCCCCCCCCTAACTCACTGATAGATTTGAGACCTATCAGTTATCTTCAAACCTGGCTCAGACCATCTATCTAGACAGTTTTACTAGAGTGTGGCCATTGTGCATGCTACTGTTTCTTGGAGCCAAAGGTAAGAGTTGGAGGAATCTGGTGGACTCCAAAAGTAGATGAACAGCCCTGAAAAGGACTCTGCAGTTCTCACATCAGAGATGTTAGTCCTCCTGAACAACCGCCACCCACTTCCCCAACACCTCTCCAATTCTGCTAAGCTCCAGAGACATAAAGAAAAATAAGAACTTCATTCCTGCCCTTAAGGAGCTCATAAGTAAATCAAATCCAATCCTTCTTGCTTATATGATACACCTTCATATGCTTGAAGACAACTATTCTGTCTTCCCTAATTCTTTTGTCTATATTAAACTTGTCCCATTCTTTCAACCAATCTACAAATGATATGATCTCAAGGCCCCTTACTATAAAAGTCACCCTGGTCCATTGGAAGGTATAAAACTGCAAGTTTTTAAAGTGTTCCCTAAAATGTGGTACCTAGAACACAATATTTTAGATAAGAGTCCCACCTGAGCAGAGGACAGCAAATGATTGTCTCCTTTGTCCTGAATATGATGCCTTCTCAATGTAGTTTATTACTGCAGTAGCTTTTTGAGGGTTGCCATGTTTCACTTTTGACTCATTTAAAGGTACTCCCTCTTCTCCCTGTTTCTCCCTCTCCCCCTAGTCCATTTCAGGAGATAAAATTGGAGTCTTTTGTTTGGAAAGGCAGGATGAGAGCATCTCAGATTAGAAAAGAGAAATTTATACTTCTAACACAAATTTGGAAGGTTTAAGGTCCCACCCTTAAACGGACTCACACACTCCTGGAGACAATATGGAGCAGGAGAGGGCAGGTCTCAACTATTCAATCTAGGGAGGAGGTCTTTGATGTTTGATACTAACAATCCCCTCCCCCTGCCCCCGTGTCTCTAAAGCATTAACTCATTAAGTCCAATTTCCCCAGAATTCCATTCAGGTACTTCCCCACTCAGCCCTACAATGTGTTCAACTAATTTTAACAATGTCTCTGAAGTCCTTATAATAATATGCTAGTCTGTGCTCTCCCATTTAGGTTACCAAATTGTTAGAATTTCAATCCCAGGTAAAAGGGATCCTTCCCTTTCTCAAATTTCTCCCAGCACTTGGCATGGACTTTTCCTACTTCTCGTGCTTTGTATCAATAGTTGTTTCTGTACTCGTCCTTTAGACTGAGAATGGCAGCTCATCCTCAGAGCTATCTTTGTATCCCTGGCAAGAGCACAAGCCTTGGAACATAACAGGAACAAACAAATATTCTGCTCTTGAATTATCATAGGCCCCTACTATATTGTGATTTCCGTGGAGACAGCGTGCTATCAATTTGACTTTGCAATTTCTCCAGGATACAGAACAGCCTTCTAAATATCAGTGATGTTTAATTAATTTTTCTTGATTATTAAAAGTAACTCCCTTTTCTATAGTGCTTTACAATATACAAAACACTTTGACAAACAGCAGCTCAAGGGCCCAGCAAGAATAGGCTTCAGGAAGTTCTTCTCTCCCACCCCCCCACTGTCCACTTTCCACCAGTCACTGGAAGTCTCCTCTCAGCTAGATGCTGAATCCTCTATCCCTTCCAATTCCTAAAATAACACAGAATTCTAATACACTCCAACTTTTGGACCCAATATTCATTGGTCAGGTGTCAACCATCTTGCTATTGCTTCTTCAATGTCCATAATGACATCATCTGACCTCCTGACTCCTGAGCCTTTGTATTAGTCTAGAAGTGGAACCCCCTCTATCTGTGAAGTTTCCCCTAATTCTAATGGGAGCTTCTTGAGAGAAAAAGCTGTTGGCTCCATTGTCTATTCAAATCCTTTGCACTTAGCACAATTAGACACCTAGTAAGCAATAATAAATGCTTTTGCATTATACTTTCAGGTTGTCAACAAGCATTTATAAAGCACTTATGTGAAAGACTGTGCAAAATACTGGGGATGCAAAGAAAGGCAAAAGACAGTCCCAGTTTTGGGGGAGCTCACAGTCTAATTGGATAGACAACATTCAAATAACTATGTATAAAAGATAAACTGGGAATCCTCTCAGAGAGAAGGCACTAAAATTAAGAATTAGGAAAGACTTCCTCTAGAAAAGGAGTGGGGAATGTCCAGCCCACAGGCTACATAAGGCTTATGAAGTCTTTTGATCTGGCCCTTCCAACTGCTTTATTTCTTTAAGTTAATAATTGTGTATGATACTATAAAAATCCAAATGACTCTTAGCAAGAAAAAAAGCTTCTCCATCCCTGTTCTAGAAGGTGGAATTTAGGTTGAAGTTTAAAAGGAAGCAGAGAAGACAGAAGATTGAGATGAGATTTCCAAACATGGGCAACAGCCAGTAAAAATGCACAGGGTTGGAAGATAGCATGTTATACTTGAAGAACAGCAAGGAAAACAGTATAACTAGATTTTGGAGTATTCAAGAAAGAACTGGAAAAAATGGAAAAGAGGGCTTTGATAGGCAAATAGAAGATCTATGATTCTGGAAATGATAGTCAATAGAGTTTATTGAATTGGGAAGGAGTTGCCATGATCAGACCTATGCTTTGGAAAAACTGATTTTCCCTATTATTGCTCTGTAAGAAACGACCAGCAGGACGATTTCAGAGAGGCCTGGAGGGACTTGCATGAACTGATGCTGAGTGAAACGAGTAGAACCAGGAGATCATCATACACAGAAACAACAGTATTACATGATGATCAATTCTGATGGACATGGCTCTCTGCAACAAAGAATTGTCTCAAACCAGTTCCAATTGTTCACTGAAGTAAACCATATACACCCAGAGAGAGGGAAATGAAATATGGTCCACAACATAACATTTTCATGATCTCTATTGACATTTGCTTGCATTGTATTGCCTTTCTCTGATTCCTTTTTTTTTTCCTTGTAGATAGGATGTTTCTTGCATAACTTCTCAAGCATTTCAACATTATTAACATGTAGTGGACTTCCTGCCATCTAGGGGAGGGGAAGGGACTGGGGGTAAAATAAGTAATGGAAAGCTTTGTAAAGATCATTGTTGGGGAACTACCCATACATATGTTATACAAATAAAAAGCTTTAATTAAAAAAAACTGATTTTCCCAAAGCAAAATCAATTAGACAACTTGAGGGGAGGATGGGCTGAAATAGGGAGAAACCTGAAGCAAGAAGACTCACCAAAAGGCTAATACAACAGTCCAAGAATGGGACAATAAAGGCCTACAACAGCATGGTGGGGCATTGTCAGAAAAGAGAAGGATGTATATATGTAAGAAGGTAGAAATCAACAAGATTTGGCAATAGATTGGATATTTAAGGAGTCAAGGATAGATTATTAGACTAGATGACTGGAAAGGTGGTGCTACTTTCTACATTAAAGAGTAGTGAGAAAGAAGTTTAAAGGTTTGGGAAGAAAAATAATGAAATCAATTTGGGACAGGTATTTGAGATGTCAATAGGGATATCCAGGATGAGATGTCAGATAGGCAACTAAGTATGCAAGTAGGGAGTTCAGATTTGAGAATCATTGACAAAGACATGATCATTGAATCCATGGGAGATAATGAGATTGCCAAGAATAAAGAGAAGAAAACCCAGGATAGAGCCATGAGGGACACCTACGATTAATATATATGACTCATATGAAGATTCAGCAAAATAAATTGAGGAGGCTGGAGAGGTAGGAGATGAATCACAAGACAGTATTACTGAAGAAAGACTTTCAAGAAGAGAATGATTGACAGCAACAAAGGCAGTAGAGAAGAGGTCAGGAAGGATGAAGACTGAAAAAGGGCTGTTAGATTTTGCAATTGAGAGAGCATTAGTAACTTTGGAAAGAGCAGTTTTAATTGATGAGGTTGATAGCCAAATTATAGAGAGCTGAAAGAGGAAAGGAAGCAGAAGCATCAATTACAGGAGTTTAGCTTTTCAAGAAGTTTAAACTTCTCAAGAACCTTAGCTTTAAAAAGGGAGGTTTGATATAGGACAATAGCTAGCAGGATAAGAGTATTTTTGATGGAGAGGCATGGGCATGTTGGCAGGCAATACACAGGGAGAGACTGGAAATAAGAGCCAATGTAGATGATGGAAGGGGCAGTATGCCAGAGAAGATGGAGTAGAATGGGATTATTTGTCCATGTAGAAAAATTTACCTTGGCAAGAATAGGGACTACCTTACCACATGAGAAGAATGTCAGAGGAGATAGTAGGAGAAGGAACTCAGAGAGAGAAAGGACTCAAGAGAAAACAACAATGCAGAGTTGAATTGGGGTCAAGAAAGTAAAGCAAAGAGAATGTAAATATGGTTTGAATGACTCTTCCTCTATAACCTCCCTTAGTAACCTCTTTGGAAGAGTTTGGAAGTGGTCATGAAGAGTAAGGAACGTTCCAACTTCCCCCATTGAATCAAAGTGTCGAAGAGTCACAAGTGTCACAATTGCTGGAAAAACTGGACAATGAGAATATGTCATCACATGGGACGCTAAATTTCATTTAGAGCCTGAGAAGATGGAAAGAGTAGAAAAAGGGATTTAAGATGAAAGCAAGTTTGTTTCCCACAGAGCAAGCATTCCAGGGAGCACAGTGAAAGCAATGGATAGCTTTGAAGTAGGAAAGGAAGAAGTTGGGTGGAAAGGAAATAAGGAAGCAGGTGGGGGGGGCGGGGAATAGGGAGTTCAGCATCACTGGAATGTGGAGGTATGAGTGGGCCCAAACTTGTTCATCATTGGGTAATGAGGTCAGATAGGTTACCCTTGGGGTAGATTCTTCTTAGGGTGTTAGCTCAAGCAGAAGGCAGGCTAGCCCAGGTAGAGGAAGCAGGATAGGATGGCATCTCTCTCTGTGTCACTCCAGGCTGTAGTAAGAGACCAGTATTTGATGGAAAGTGTTTCTTTCCCTCTCCTGAAGCCCTCCCAACATCCCTCTAAAGTAAGAAATTGGGGCTCACAGGTTAAGTCATCTGTCAAAAGTGGAAGCTATATAATACTGGGCACAGAACGCTGAACTCCTGTCAGACACACTAGCTGTGAGACTCTGGGCAAGGCACTTAACTTATGTCTGCCCCGGTTTCCTCATCTGTAAAATGGGAATCATACCATTCCATTCCCAGGGTCTCTTTGAAGCTTAAAGTGGTTAATATATTTATCATGTTTTGCAGATTTTTATAACTACATCTAAGACCACACAGCTAACAGGCATAAGAACTGAGAGTTGAAGCCAGATCTCCTTTCCTGTACCAAGTTGCTGCTTTTACCAGTCGTCTCAGAGGCCATTTATTCTAGCCTGAACCAGAATTCCCAGGAAGACAGTCCCAATGACATTTATTCATTCGCCCTCTGAAGACCTCCTGAGAGAAGGGATTCATTACCTCCAGGTACAACCCGTTCTGCTCCGGGCAGTGCTAAGGTTTGTGTGGGGTGGGCTTTATTCCTGAGGTGGAGCTGCAAGCTGCCTTCCTACCCGACCCCGACTGAATGTTAAGGTCCCGGAGAGAAGGAACTAGGTTTTTTTTTTGTCTTTGTTCCTCCACTTCTCTCCCCCCTCCTACCCCTCGGTCTAGCACAGCGCCTGGCAAACATGTTTGCTGAATTGCGGTGATCTAGGCCAGGTCACAACACAACTAATCATGTGACAGTCATTAAATACTTGGCGCAAAGGGGGGCTAGGGGGAGGTGGGATAGAGCATTTATTAAATGCCTATTATGTGCCAGGCTCAGCGCTAAGTGGTTTGTAAATATCTCATTTGGTCCTTTCAGGACAGCTCTCTCGAATCTAAATCTTTTCTTCTGAAAAGGGAGCGAGGGGCAGGACAGGCTCGAGGTGTTCTCCGCAGAAATCTGGGGAGGGGTCTCTCCTAGCAGGACCAGTCTAGGGGCGGGGTCAGCAGAGCATAGCTGGAATGAGGGGGAGTGAAGGCCGAAGCGAAATGCGGAGAGGAAGCAGTCAGAGCCACTTCCAACTGCTGTTACCCTGCCAACAGTGGCGTGAGCCCGGCACACGTTCTCTGCGCTCCGTTACCATGGACACGACACCCCCTTCTACAGCCTCGCTTCGGTTTCCCGCCCCCGCCTCAGCGACTCTCAGGGCACTGCGGCTCTGGTTTCCATGGCAACCTAGGAGCCCAAGTCTGGGGCTTTATTCACTTTCCTGGTCATGCCAGGACAGTGTGTCTCCTTGCCCCGAGTTCTCTCCATGGAGCCAGCACCTGTCTGAGTTCTCCCGGGCACTTCTGGGCCGGGACAGAGTTCCCTGCTCCCTGGCTGAAACAAGAAGCTTCATCCATCCCTTCCCACAGAGCTGAGTCCTACTGTCGTTTCCCTGCTGTTGCCCGGCCCCCATCGGGTGAAACAAGGGGACCACCAGGGCCAGCCCGTCCTGGCACCGATCCCCACCGCCTTCCTCTTGGAAGCATGTTGTCTTCATGCCCCCCCCCCCAGCTCCCTCTGGTTCCCCGCTGACATGAGCATGGGGGCAAAGTGAGGCTGAGCTGGAGAAGAGGATCTCAGACCACAGGGAAGATGAACTCCAAATCTGAGCAGACACCAAGAGCTTTACACCCATTGGGATCCCTAAACTGAACTCAGAGCCCAGAAGTCTCGCCTCCTCAGAACTGCAAGTCAGACACAAAGGCCCATTAGTTCTTCCCTCCTCTGGGGGCTCCAGAAACAGAACCCAGGAGTCCTGCCTCCAAGACCTGGTGCCTGGCAACAGCTCTGTGACCTCAGGTCCCAAGCCTAGAACAGAGGCTTGCAGGCCCAGCTCCCCTGCCCTCTGGGGGCTGTCCTCACTGACCATGGCAGCCGGCACCTCCCAGCCCTTGTCCCTCTTTGAGGCTGATTCCACCTGGGCCCTCATCAAAGACAAGGTGAAAGGGGCTGATGCTGGGACAGCTTTGGGAGGGGCAGGTGCAGGGATGATGCCCCCAGCTCTGACCCTTGCCCCCTGCTCCACAGGTTGTCGAGGAGTGTTTTGGACCCAGTGTGGTGGCTGTTCCCTTCCTGGCAGATGCGGCGTGCTATGACCTTCTGGGAGTGCTGGTGAAGCAAAAGTCAAAGCCACCCCCGTGGCTCATCCGGGCCCGCCTCAGCCTACCCTTGCCACTTGGGCTAGGGCTGCCCCGCCGAAGCCGGAGGGCTCTACTACCTGTGGGACCGCTGCCAAAGTTGCTGGAGCGTTCGGGGCCCGAAGGTGCCTTTGCCCACTGTACGAGGGAGTACTCCCCCAAGGGCAGGGCTGAAGTAAGCTATGAGGAAATGAGACTGGTAGATGGGCAGCCCTGCCACATCAGCCTGCAGCTGGGGGGCTTGCGCAAACGTGTGGCCTTTCTGCTACTCCCACCAGGTCAAGTGAGCCTCCAGCCAGCTCTGCCCTGGCTCCGTGGTACCCACAGCATTTATGTCATCTATCAGGTCTTCTCCTGCTCCTGGCTGCAACTGGTCCTTGCACCCACAGCCTGTGAGCCCCGCCAGCTGCGCCTTCAGTACCCCTTTCCAGTGGCCTTTTCTTGCCTCAAGTTTGCACTTCAGCCCAAGGGCATGCTAGGTCCACAGAGGCCACTTACTGGGGACAAACTGCCTCGGGAAGCCAGCTGGGTCCGACTGGGTCCTGAGTCCACAGTGAACTCAGTACTGACCCCATCCCTGTCCTCATCCCTATCCAATACCCTTCTTGATACTGATACCCCACCCTCCCAACAGCCACCCACACCACCCAGCCAGGGTCCCCCAGAAGGACGGACGACCAGGTTCTCCTATAAAGGTCGAAACCCCTTCCGAAGGGGGCCAAACACGCTGTCGGGTACCGGGAAAAAAAAAGGTACCTGAGGAGTCAGGTCACAAGGTCTTAGGGGATAGGGCTGGGGCACGGGCCCAGGGCAACAGAACTAACTAGACTGTGGGATCTGAGTCCTTAGAGGACAGGACAGAGTTGAGGGCATAAGTTCCTGGGACTGTGTAATGGTATCTCAAATCTTTGTAGGCAGGTCAAAGGTGGAGGGGTCAGAGTGTGAATGGAGCCTTGAGAAACAGGTAGTGTATGAAGCCCAGGATGGGAGGGAGAGAGCTTTGGGGGAACAAATATAGAGGGTGGTCAGAGAAGCACTAAGTCCACCATGGATAGGGCTACAATGTAAGATTCAAGGCACGAGGCCATCTGGGGGAGGGAATAAGCATTTTATTAAGCAACTACTATGTGCCAGGTACTGTGCTAAGCACTTGATAAATAGTATCTCATTTGAATAGGGTAGAGAGGTTGAGCAAGAGGCCCCAGTATAGGTGGGTCCTGAGGGATCACAAGTCAGGTGAGCTGAGACAGTATTTCCCCCCCCACCCCCAACAGAGAACTGGCTCTTCAGCCCTCGAAACCCCTCATCAGGGAACCAGGGCGGGGGCCCAGGGGACCCGGACCGGCACTCCATGTCCCTGCCTCTGCTGCAGGGCCTATCAGCGGAATTCGACAGTGATGACTAAAGGGAAGGGGGAGGCAGGAGGAGATGGGCTCAACCCAAGGGCTTGGTGCAAGGAGCCTAGTCCCCAATAAATATTAGCTGCAACTCCCCAAAACCATCCCAGACCAACAATGCCTCTTCCTTTTAGGTGTTGAGTGGGTGGGCCAAAGCCCCAAGATGCCCAATGTCTAGTTTTAATTAACCCTTCCTGACCTGAAATCTCAGGCAAGGTGCCTGGGGGAAGAAATGAGGCTGCCTATTCCCAAGTAAGCCTTCATGTTCATGCAACCCCCACCCACCCATTCATGATTTTGGGGAAGCACAAAGGAGGAGGCATCAGAACTGCTTAGACATTTCCCTTTTATACATATTGCAACAATTTCTCCATAAAACATTCATCTCAAATAAATTAAAAAGTTATCTTTCTGCCTGCTTGGCAGCTAAAAACAGAGCCCACCTTATATCCAGTCCCCCCTCCCTGGGCTCCTGATTGTCCAATGGGCAAGGGGGATAGAGAAGGACTAGGGTTCAGGGCTGGGCCTGGCAAGGGTCCTGGGTCCTTCTTCAAAGGCTTCCAGCAGAAAAGGTGAGGTGACAGCATGGGCCTGGGAAATGGCTGCCAGCTCCTTGAGGAATTCAGGGAAGACCACTGCACAATAGACGGCATTCTTGATGCGCAAAGCCTCACCCTGACGCTCAGCAGGGCCACTCCGGAGGGGCAAGGGTGAGGTCCCCAGAGCTGAATGGGAACCCAAACCCCCACCAAGACCCAGGGCTGGACCAGGACCTTCACGACCCAGCTGAGGAACTACTTGGGCTGCCTGTCGGGATCGTGTTGGACTGTGTGCATGACGAAGGAGCAGCTCTCCCAAGGATGGCTTCCGGGCCTTCACTAGGAAGCAGGAGAAATGAAAGAGGAGATTATAGAAGGGAACAAGGTTGAGCTGGAGGGTCAGAATCCCACTTAGACACTCAGGAAAAGACATATTTAGGACATATCCAGAAGCTGATTCCATCTATTCCCTAAGAACATAACCAGGACTGGAAAGGGAATGGGAGTATGGGGAAAGTTAGCAGAGGTGAAATGCTTTCCTGGGAGTAGGAGTACTTTCCACCTTTTCCACACATTTTCCTGCAGTTTCAGCACACTAATCTCCATTTTCCCTTCCTCAGCCCAATCTTTCACAAGTATACTGTTATCCTCAAGGCTAAGAGATAAACAGGTAGTCAGCTCTTTCCTATCCCGTTAACCTTCCAGTCTAAGTGTCCTGAATTAAGCACTTTTTTTGCAAGCCATACCTGCAGTTATTTCTACTAAGCCAATGCCCATACCTGCCTGTGAATCAAAGCTGCCATCAGCCTTCTCTAATCAATCCTGATTAGACTTAAACACTCATGAGATCCCTCAATTTGCTACCTCAAAATCACCATATACCAGTCAGTTTCATTGAATCTTTGAATCACATGACTGCTAAGTCTTGTCACTTCTGTCTTCCTCTAGCATGAGGCAGTGTAAAAGTTCTTGGTTTGGAGCCAGAGGTCTTAGGTTCAAATCTTGGCTTTGACACAACCTATGTATTTGTGGCCAAATCACTTAACTCCTCTGGTCTCATTTCCTCATCTATTTAAAAAAAAAAAAAAAAGAAGGATTGGATTCTACCCACCTCTAAATCCTTACTCTTATAGTGCTCATCTTTGTAATTCCAGTACAAGCCCTCATTTTCTCACCTTGGAACTACGCCTGCAGGCTCTTAGTTCATCTGCCTACTATTCTCTTATAGAAATTCTCCAAAACTTTCCAGTCTCATTTCCACTTTCCCAAATTCTCCATTTTCTATTCAACTGGTCTCCTGTCTCCTAAAAGCTCCCCAGTCTTTTCAAACTTCTGCTAAAAGTGGTTTATCCTTCCTAGAAATACTCTACCTTTAATCCTACTCCATGCTTCAAGGTCCAGCTTTAATCTCATCTCCCTAAAATCTGTCCAGAGCCAGAAGAAATCTCTTCTCTTAATTCAAATAGCACAAGCTTTCTGTAGCACTTACTACAAAATGATCAGACATTATCTGATGCTATTTTTGTTTATGTGAATACTAACTCCATGAAGGCAACTATATTTTCTAATTCTATGGATTCTCAGAACATAGTACAGAGCTTCATACTCAGCAAGCCTTAAAAAATGTTGAAATGATTGATGTGACTCTGGGCTCACTACTTAATCTTTGCTGTTTCAGGATTCTCATCTGTAAAAAGGGGATAATATCTTTATCTCTTATTATGAGTTATTGTGAGGATCAAACAAGATCATTGTAAAGAACTTAGCACAGTGCCCAACACAGAGTAGGTGCTCTATAAATGCTATTTTCATTATCATTTAGAATTTGTAGTCCTCAGCAAGAGTATTGGAAGGATTAGGGACTCAAGATCTCACCAAAGGAGGTACAGGTTCTAGGAAGCTGGAGAATTAACCTAAAGGGTCACTGAGATGAATTCTAGAGCTTCATTGAGACTAAGAAGGAGCAGAGGAACAGGGTATCAAATGAAGGATCCAGAGGAAGTAAAAATTACATAGGGAAGAGAGTCTGGGGTATATTACCTCATTAAGAGGTATAGACTGGGTCTTTGAGGAAAATAAATCAGATGGACTTCGGACCTGAGGGAGGAAGGATGAAGGCTTTACCTCTGCTATCAGAATAGTGTGAATTTCATCAAAGCAAAGAAAGGGACGGAGGAGTGAGAAGCCTCTCAGAGGAGAGAAGAGAGACCTCAGAAAAGAGAAGAGAGATTGAATCAGCGATCTTAAAGAATTCAAAGGGATTGAGGAGAAAAGCTCTCACCAAGGGAATCTGGGCGCCGAGGGACAGATCCAGTCCCAGGGCCCTCAGCCCAGTCCAGCTTGCCCCGGGCAATGAGGTACTTCTTGGCTTTGGAGAGTAATGCTGGAAAGTCATCCTGGGAAGCTGCAAAGCTCTCAATCTTGTTCTTCACTGAGCCCAGCACCTATGGAGTAGAACTTAAAAGTTTTTGCACATACCAGAGTTCTCCCAGACCCCAAAGGCAAGGCTCATCCCCAGTTTCTGCTCCATGTCCTACAACTGGCAAGTTCTTAACTCTAGATTCTTTGGATAGCCCCAGGCCCTTACCCCATTTTTCCTCCCTTTATACAATAAATAAGAATATTCATCCAATGTACACAAACATCCTTCTCCTAAACAATCCCATTTCACCACCCAAGATTTCTCTCTCCCAAGCACATTGATGAGGCAATTCAATGCTCAGCAAAGTGCTAAATAGCACATAGTTAAATGGTGGAGCCAAGACTTGAATGTATGTTTCCTGACTCTTGAGTCATTATACTATACTCCCATCCTTCCTAAAGAAAATGCCTCTCCTCTCTTACCTGAAGTAGGGACTTGACACTGGGCTGGAAGACCATGTTGGTGTTGAGCAGGAAAGAACGAAGCAAGGGCTGGGGATAACAGGCCAACTGAGCCACTAGTCCCGTAAGCAAGAAGTTGACATAAAGTGAGTTCTGCAGCATGTTCTCCAGTTTGGCAAAAAGCACGGCCATGAAGGGACCTGGGGACATGGTACCCAAGACTTGCATATAGCTCTCAAAATGATATGGCTCACATTTCCAACATATGAGACAGAGCATACTCATAAGCATCACAGTACTCATATTTTACAACTTTCCTTTTCCTTAATATCTTACGTCTTTCTGTGTAAGTACAACTGTGTCTTACTGAGAGGAATGACTAATTAATAGAATATTACAAGGGAAGGAAATAACATCAATGGAATATGAAAATCATCTTTTAAGTATCTTAAAGGTCATCTGGAAAAGGAGGTAAACTTGTTCTATTTGGTTTCTCAAGGTAAAAGTAGGAGCAATAGCTATTGCTAATTCCACTCAATGTGAAGAAAAACTCCCCCAAAATGAGAGCTATCCAGAAATGAAATGAGCAGCCTTGTAAGTTTACAGGGAAGCCTTAGAAACCACACACACACCACACACCCCTTTGGGTGTAGCATTATTAGGATTGCCAATGAGGATTCCATTACAGAAATATATAACTTGAAGCTATCCCAGTATGATGGAAAGAGCATTCTATTTGTAGTCTTAAGAACCCTAATGAGAATTAGAGCTTAAACTCTCTTAGTCTCAAGTTGTGCCATCTATATAAAAGTGGTAAGTGAACTTCACAAGTTCCTTGAAAATAGGAACTGCTTCAGTCATTTTGTTTGTATACTCAATGCTTCGAAGTGTCTGACAAACAATAAGCACTTAATACTTGTTGACTGATTTATTTATAACATGTCTATAAACTCTCAATTCTATGATCCCTTCCAACTGATTCTGTGATATGTCATCAGAGATTTAGAGCTGGATCTTAGAGTACCTCTTTAGAGATGAGGGAATTGTGCTAAGAGATGCCAAATGATTTCCCCGAGAACACACAAGTATTAAGTGGCAGAACTGAACTTTTGATTCCTAACTCAATCTTTTTTACACTGTACCAACCAGAGACTTAAGCCACAAGAAATGGCAGCAGTTCTATAACCAAGATTGAGGACATTTGGGGGCTCTTTAACTCAGCAATTCTGAGCTCTATGAATTTGCTGTATTCTATTCTCTTTCTTGAAATACTAGTAAAATCATTTTGAGAAACCATACCTCTAACTCTCTGGGAGAAGCAGGTATCAAGCCACAATGAGACAAATCCAAAGGAACTAGAAAATTATGGCAACCTAAGCATCCAGGTAGCAGAAGTTGAGGGCAAGAGGCCTCCACCCAAGCATCCATGAGGCAGTAGATAAAATGAAATAGAATCCCAGGACATATAACAGAAAACAAAGAGAACTAACACAGGAAAGTCAAAGGTAGTCAAAGGATCAAAGACAGGTCTTGGTTTCAAAACAGAAAGGAGAAAAGAAAGTAACTTCCTTTGGGAAAGGAAGTAATATTATATAAGGACTCAAGAAACCCATATTCAAGTCCTGGCTCTGCCAATTACTAGCTTTGTGGTCTTGGGCACTAAGCCTCATTAAAGATAAGTAAATTTCCTTATTTGTAAAATAAAGAGAATAGGAAAGAAAAGTCAAAGAATAAGATTTGGAAAAGAACTGAAAGGGCCATATCTGGACAATCTCATGATCAGTGATCAGAATAAGAGATGCTAGATCATCTCCAAGCCCTCTTTCAGTTTAAGAATGCTGAGTCTTGCACCAAATCAGTGGCATAAAGTGAGATAAAGTGAGAAAAACCTACCCTCTAGGCAGCATAGCTACCCATGGCTTTCAGCATGGAAACTGGATCAAGACAACAACAGAACCTATTACAATAGACAAGGAATTAGTATAAGTGTGATTACACCAGACCAATCAGGAGAGGAGAAACAGGATGTGTCAACGAAATTACAAAATCTAGACTCAGGCCACAGAAATATCAAAAGAGAATAGCATTTCCTGTGGCCAAGAAACGGAAAAAATTGCAACTGAAGGAGATGACTACAAAGATCAGGGCAGACTAAGGCCAAGAGAAGAATGTACAGGATCCTGGATAGAAAAGTACTTTTGTTTTTGTTCTGAGGACTCCCAAAAACGCATAGTGAATAAGATGAATAGTCCTAAAGCTGAAGGAAAATAAATCCCATAAGAAAGGAAGAGGAAAAGATCTGCTGGTTTGAGTAACCTGTCCAGAATTAAGAATCCAACACCAACCATAATTCAAACAATAAGGAAAATAAAGCCAAATCCAGTAAAAACCAGAACTGTAACTAAAGCAGGAGAGCAGAAAAGGAAGACATGAAATCTGAAAAGGATCACATAGGCCTCTCCCCTTTATACCCAGAATGGACCTCCAACTCTACACCAGCTAAGGTAGCCTTTTCCAGAATATATTTTTTTGTTGTTTACCCCATGTTCTTCACTTCAGGAAGCACTTAGAAAACCTCAGACTTGAGGAGAGTGATTAATTTGTTGAAGTTATGAAAGCATACAGTAGCTGGGGTGCCCCCTGGTGGTAGCTAATCAGGAGGACAGGGTGACAGACCCTTTACTTTGGTCCTGAAGAAAGAGTTAAATTATGGAGCTAGAGGACCAAGGGGCTGCTTCACATATATATATATATATATATATATAAGACATGGCACATATGATTCCTATAGGTAATAGGATATAGAAATGTCTTACATATATGAAGCATTTACATGCCTTCTGAATAGGACAAGATCACAGAAGAGAGACTATCAAGAAAAACTAGACCATAGATTCACTAGGAATAGAGACATAAATTAGGGGATAAGATCAGATATAGAAAGACATAGGTATAGACCACATAAGGCCAGGAGACCATTTGCAAAGGGAAGACTCTTGACCGGAGAATGGGCCTTGAAACACGAATGGCATGATATGGCATGGCATAAATACAAAACATGGACCAAGAAAACTTAGCATAGTGAAAGGAAAGCATGAGAACTTAGTGAGGGAAAATGACACACAGAGAACAGGAGTCAAGAGACACATGATAGGGTCAGCATGAACACAGCTCTGAATTGAGTCAAGACTAGCTTGGTATGAATCCTACCTCCAGCCCTTATCTGTAGGACCCTAAGCAGCAAATCCCTTCACTTCTTGGAGTCTCAGTTCCATCACCAATAAAGTGAGGCTAAGAATAGCATCTTTTTTTTTTTTTTAAATTAAAAGCTTTTTATTTACAGAACATATGAGTGATTTTTCTACATTGACCTTTGCAAAACTTTTTTTTTGTTGTTCCAAGCTTTTCCCCTCCTTCCCCCCACCCCTAGATGACAGGTAATCTAATACATGCTAAATATGTTAAATTATACGACAAATCCAATATATAGCATCTACTTTCTAGGGTTGTAATGAGGAACAAATGAGACAATGCATGTAATGTACTTAGTAAACCTTAAAACCTTAGATTAAGTGTGAGGTCTTATGATTAGTATGGTCCAGCCAAGGTGCACAGAAGGAACCTCTGAGAACAGAAGGGAGAGAACAGGAGAGATAGGCAATACCAGCAAGAGCACACATGGGACGCTGTCCAAAAGCACAGAGCACAGTGAACATGAGGGACAACACTAGAATGAAGGACTCACCTGTGAAGGGTTGGCTGGGCACCTGACTGGGAATCTGAAGGGGGCTGCTGAGGAGGGAGCCGAGGGGTTCAGGTGGACAGCTGAAGCTCTCGTAGGCTGCCTCCTCTTCTTCAGGAGGCAATGGGGATTCGTGTCGGGAATCTGGCCCAGCACCCCCATTACTCAGTGCCACCTCCAATTCTCTTAGCTCCTTCCCAAAGCCCTCCAGCCCAACCAACCCTCCAGTCCCCTCCTTCTGTTCCCCAACTTCCTCACCTGGCCCCCGACGCACTTTCTTGGCCCCCTCAGGCCAAGGTCCTAGTGCTCCATTGACCTGGAAGGAGGTCAGCAAGCCAGAGCTCTCTCCCTCCCCCAGAGATAACATCCGTGCTCCAACATGGCCCCCACTTCCTAGCTCTTCTTCCTCCCCCTCCCCCCCATCCTCCCCATCCTCTTCCTCTGGCTGCAGGCTCCGTTTCTTAGTCCGAGGGCCAATGGGGCCAGGGCCAGGGTCCACAGGGCTAGGGTCAGCAGGGGGCTGCTCCCCATCATAGGGGGCAGACCAGGAACGGCAGGCATGAACACAATGGTCCACACAGCGCCGAGCCTCCCGAAGATACTCTAGGTAGTTGTCTTCCAGCTCTCCTGGCTCCTCCACAGAGCTAGGTCGGTGAGCAGGGCTGGAGGCTGGAGATGGGGCCAGACTGGGAGAGCGAGGAGCGGGGCTGGGGGGCTCAGTGCCTCCCAGGCTCTGCTGTCGAAGGAAAAGAGCAAGGCGAGATGGTGTGGAGGGCCGAGTTACTGTCACTACTGATGAGGAATCTAAATTGGGGCTGCCAGGGCCTGTAAATGCAAATGAGGAAAATAAGGGTCATCACAGGAATTGCTATGGAATGGGGGAAAGCTGATCATGGGAAAGGTCAGGGCAAGGCAGGGGAGGGAGAGTCAGGATGAGGGAATATAGGAGATAAAAAGACAAATGAGAATATCAGAACAGATCAGAATAAGTGAATCTACTTCCATATCACTTTACCTTTTAAATTATCATCCCAGCCTACCTTTCATTCCCTGGGTTCCAAATGGAAAAAGAATGGAGAAGCTGATGTTGTGGTACAGGTCAAAAATAACAAGGAGAGAGTTGGGAAGAGACAGGAAGAATATGGAAACTAAAATGGGATTAGGAGCTGGGAAGAACTCTATTCAGAAGCAAAGGCTGGCCCAAATCCTTTCCACCCTAGACTTTTTTAATATAAAGATATTCTATTACAAGCTTGCTCCAAGGAAGCCAGCCCATTTTTGCCAGTGGCTAGTCCCACCTCGTGCCCAAGAAGCCTGCTCCAAGTGGGGTGGACTTGGGGCGCGATGATGCCGGCAGCAGCGAGGGATCAAGGACAAGAACTTGTCAGCAGCCCGCCCATACAGGTCCACATCACGTACAGCTCGCTTCTGGCTCAACATGACATGGTTACATGGGACCAGATACCTGAGGAAAAGGGATGAGCAGAAGCTTGGATCAGATACTTGAGGGACAAGGCATTTAAAGGTACAGGAACTAAGACTTAGGGAACCTGAGGGGTTGGGGCCCAGGGAATCAAAAAATATGGGGATCAGGGAAGGCAAAGAAAAGCCATGGATAGGGCTGAGAGGGTGGGTAGGGAGTTGATGTCAAAAGTAAGACTATGTTGGAACTCTCATAACCCTTTCACACCTAGCCAGGGAAAATGCACCACTGAGGTTCTCCCAAACAGTGCCCTCCCTTCACCAAGCCCAAGCCCTTAACCTTTTGTGTACACTGAGGACACTCCCAAGGGGCTTATTAGCTGCACTCCCACTCACAATACCTAAGCACCAGCTGCAGCACCACATCCTCACAGTTGAGGTTCAGAAGAGTCCTGAAGAGGCTCAAGGAGACCATGCAGAGCTGAAGGGGAAGGAAGGGGTCACTTACCTAACAGTTCCCACCCCCACCAATCCCCAGGCTCAAGGCAGCAGCAGAGAGCTATGAAGAAGAGTGCATCTGCATAAAGTTCTCATTCCCTGCTGTCC
>JAJPUD010022131.1:0-10341 GCA_023553655.1 Myrmecobius fasciatus | reverse complement strand
TTGTAACCTGCAACTTTGCTAAAGTTGTGAATTGTTTCTAGTAGTTTATTAGTTGAGTCTCTAGAGTTCTCTAAGTATACCATCATGTCATCTGCAAAGAGTGATAATTTGGTTTCTTCATTACCTACTCTAATTCCTTTTATCTCTTTTTCTTCTCCTATTGCCAAAGCTAACATTTCTAAGACAATATTAAATAATAATGGTGACAGTGGGCAGCCTTGTTTCACTCCCAATCTTATTGGGAATGGTTTTAGTTTGTTTCCATTACATACGATGCTTGCTGATGGTTTTAAGTAGATGCTACTAATCATTTTTAGGAAGAGACCATATATTCCTATACTCTCTAGTGTTTTTAATAGGAATGGATGTTGGATTTTATCAAATGCTTTTTCTGCATCTATGGAGATAATAATATGGTTTTTGTTAGTTTGGTTATTAATATAATTGATTATGCTGATAGTTTTCCTGATATTGAACCAGCCCTGCATTCCTGGTATAAATCCTACTTGGTCATGGTGTATTATCCTGGGGATAACTTTCTGTAATCTCATTGCTAAAATCTTATTTAAAATTTTTGCATCAATATTCATTAGGAAAATGGGTCTATAATTTTCTTTCTCTTTTTTCACCCTACCTGGCTTAGCTACCAGCACCATATCAGTATCATAGAAGGAATTTGCTAGTATACCTTCTGTCCCTATTTTTTCAAATATTTTTTATAGTATTGGAATTAATTGTTCTTTGAATGCTTGGTAGAATTCACATGTAAAACCATCTGGCCCTGGAGATTTTTTCTTGGGGAGTTGATTAATAGCTTGTTCTATTTCTTTTTCTAAAAAGGGTCTATTTAAATAATTTATTTCCTCTTCTGTTAACCTGGGCAATCTATGTTTTTGTAGATATTCCTCCATTTCATTTATATTATCAAATTTATTGGCATAAAGTTGGGCAAAGTAACCCCTAGTTATTACTCTAATTTCCTCTTCATTGGAGGAAAATTCTCCCTTATCATTTTTGAGACTAACAATTTGATTTTCCTCTTTCCTTTTTCTGATCAAATTAATTAAAGGCTTATCCATTTTGTTGGTTTTTTCATAAAACCAACTCTTAGTTTTGTTTATTAATTCAATAGTTTTCTTATTTCAATTTTACTAATCTCACCTTTTATTTTCAGAATTTCCAATTTGTATTTAATTGAGGGTTTTTAATTTGGTCTTTTGCTAGTTTTTTTTTTTTTTTTAATTGTAAGCCCAATTCATTGATCTTCTCTTTCTCCATTTTATGCAAGTAAGCATCTAGAGATATAAAGTTACCCCTTATAACTGCTTTGGCCATATCCCACAAATTTTGATATGTTGTCTCATTATTGTCATTCTCCTGGATGAAATTATCGATTGTGTCTATAATTTGCTCTTTCACCCATTCATTCTTCAGGATTAGATTATTTAATTTCCAATTAACTTGTGGTCTATTTTCTGCTGGCCTTATATTACATGTGAGTTTTATTGCATCATGATCTGAAAAGGATGCATTTACTATTTCTGCTTTTCTGCATTTGATTTTGAGGTTTTTATGCCCTAACGTGATCAATTTTTGTATAAGTTCCATGAACCCCTGAGAAAAAAGTATACTCCATTCAATTTCCTCCAGAGATTTATCACACCTAACTTTTCTAACATTTTGTTTACCTCCCTAACTTCTTTCTTATTTATTTTGTGGTTTGATTTATCTAATTCTGAGAGAGCAAGGTTGAGATCCCCCACTAGTATAGTTGTACTGTCTATTTCTCCTTACATCTCTGTTAGCTTCTCCTCTAGGAATTTGGATGCTATACCACTTGGTGTATATATGTTTAGTATTGATACTGTTTCATTGTCTATGGTACCCTTTAGTAAAATATAGTTTCCTTCCTTATCTCTTTTAATTAGATCTGTTTTTGCTTTTACTTGATCTGAGATAAGGATTGCTATCCCTGCTTTTTTTGTCCACTTGAAGCATAAAAGATTCTGCTCCAGCCCTTTACCTTCACTCTGTATGTATCTCTATGTTTTAGATGTGTTTCTTGTAAAAAACATATTGTAGGATTCTGGCATTTAATCCAGTCCACTATCCTCTTCCGTTTTATGGGAGAGTTCACATTCACAGTTAGAACAACTATATCTATATTTCCTGCCATCTTATTTAGCCAAAGTTATATTTTTTCTCTTCCCTTTCCCCTTACTCCCTTCCCCCCTCCCCAGTACTTTATTTTTGATGACCACCTCCCTCCAACAGTCCTCCCCCCTTTAGAGTCCCTCCCTCCCCTTTATACCTTTCCCCTAATCCTTCTATTAGTCTATTCCTTTCCTTTCCTCCTTTCCCTCTCACCTTCCCACAAGGAGGGTCAGGCCTTTCTTTGAATCCAAATGTGTCTGATATACTCTCTTAGAGCCCAATCTAATGAGAGTAAGGTTTACACAATACTCATCGCCCTCCTTTCTTTCCCTCAATTATATTAGATCTTCTATGTCTCTTTATGAGATTTTGCCTTATTTTACCTCCTTTATTTTTAATTTATTTTGCCTCCTTCCCCCCGCCTTTTTTCAGTATGATATCCCTTCCACCTCTAATTTCTTTTCCATTATTATCAAAGAAAAATCGAATTATACCCCCATTCTTTAAGGATACCCATAGTAGAAATATAGTTCTCAAGAGTTCTTTCCTTTTTACCTTTTTATTCTTCTCTTAAGTTCTGTATTTGGAGGTCAAATTTTTTGTTCATTAGAAATTTCTTTTCATTAGAAATAGGTGAAATTCTCCTGTATCATTGAATTATCATCTTCCCTGGAAGATGATGCTCATTCTAGCTGGATAGCTTATTCTTGGCTGTAATCCAAGTTCTTTTGACTTTTGGAATATCTGATTCCAGGTCCTTCGATCCCTTAATGTGGAATCTGACAGATCTTGTGTAATTCTAATTACAGTTCCTCGGTATTTGAACTGTTTTTTTCTAGCTGCTTGCAATATCCTTTCCGTGGTGCTCTAATTCTGAAATTTGGCCACGATATTCCTTGGGGTTTTAATTTTGGAGTCTCTTTCAGGAGGTGATTGGTGAATTCTTTCAATGCCAATTTTGCCTTCTGATTCTAAAACATCAGGGCAATTCTCTTTCATGATTTCCTGGAAGATAGCATCAAGGTTCTTTTTTTCATCGTAGCTTTCAGGGAGTCCGATAATCCTTAGATTGTCTCTCCTGGATCTGTTTTCCAAGTCAAATGTTTTTCCTAGGAGATATTTCATATTTTCTTCTATTCTGTCATTTTTTTGTTTTTGTTTGACTGATTCTTGAAGTCTTATTGAGTCATTCATTTCAATTTGTTCAATTTTAATTTTTAAGGTATTATTTCCTTCAGTTATCTTTTTTAGCTTCTTTTGTAGCTGGCCAATTGAATTTTTGGTTCAATGCATTCTTTTTCCATTTTGCCAATTTTATTTTTCAGTGAATTGTTGTCATTTACCAACTCACTAATTTTGTTTTTCAGTGAATTGTTGTCTTTTACCAATTCACTATTTTTATTTTCCAGGGAGTTGGTGACTTTTTCCAATTCACCAGACTTATTTTCCAGTTTTTCACATCTCTGTTGCAGGGTGATATTTCCTTCTTGCACTGCTCTCAGTTTATTTCCCCAATCTTCTTCTAGCTCTCTTTTGAGATTCATTATGCAATCTTCCAGGAAAGCCTTCTGAAAGGGAGACCAGCTTAAATCCGCCTTTGTGGCTTCATCTGGGATTGTTTTCAGAATCTCAGGATCTGGGGACTGCTCTACTTTTTCTCAGTAAAAGCTGTCTATGGTGAGAGCTCTCTTCTGTTTCTTACTCATGGTTTTCAGCTGAGGTATCAATCACCAGCAGGGAATTCTGCAGCAGTTTCAATTTGCCCTGGGGCACTTTGCCGAGTTGACTTCCGGTCTGGGGCTGATCTGGTTAGATCCACACTAGGACCACGCTTTCAGCTGATCTCAATCCACCCTTTACCAAAGGCAGATCTGCCAAAGCACCTGCCCGCAAGCAGAGCAAAGTGGCCCAGGCATCTCCCAGGGACTTCCTGGCAGCCTAAAATCTTCTGGTCCTTCCCAGCCCTGGACTTGCACCCCGGCTGCGCACTGGTGTCTGAGCACCAGGAGCTGCTCAATCCCCTGCACGTCTAAAACTGACCTCAGAAGTTCTTTCAAGGTAGATTGTTGATAGAAGTGCGTTGTAGTCCAAGTGTTTGGTGGAGCCCTCACTCCAGAACCTTTTCGGAGGCTCAATTTGTCTGGGTCTAAGGGAAGGTCTCAGGAGCTCACAGAGAAAGCTGTCTGCAGTTTGCCATCTTGGCTCCGCCCCCCTCACTGTTCGATCTTAGGGAATTTTCCCCAGTATCAAGTGTTTGCCTTTTCGTAACTTCTGCCCACTGCTCCTAATTCTACCCCTTTGCACCAAGCAGGAAAAGTCAAATCCTTACACTTGATAATCTTTCAAATACTTGAAGACAATTATTATGTCCCTTCTTCTCATCTCCAGTTAAATTAAATAGTCCTCATATGTCATGATACAAAAGCCTTTCACTATCTTGGTTTATCATCTTTGTACTTTCCTCACCTTATAATGTTCCTCCTTAAATGTGGCATCTGGTGCCCAAAGCTATGCTGTCTATATCATTGAACCAGGGTAGTGTATAAGGGAATTATAACCTTCCTAGACTGAACATACTTTTTTGTGAATGAAGCCTAAGGAAGCATTAACTTGTTTTTGCCTACTCTACCAGATGGTTAATCTATATTGAGCTACTTCCTAGCAGCACCCTTTGCATCATTTAAAGATGTTCTATAGTTGGCAAATCACAATCATCTTATACTTGTAAGGTTAATTTTTTGAGTACAAGTGCAAGATTTTCCTTATATGGTCATTATAATTTTATTTCATTAAATTTGACTAACTTCCTAGACTGAACAAAATTTTTTGGGCTAAATATAAGTGCTTCCTAATAAAGAAGTCTGCCAAAAAATGTTTTAAATGAACAATACTGGGAAGCAAAAAGCTTCTTGTCATTGGCATTTTTCAAGCAGAGGTTAGGTAATTCCTTCCTGGGATATAGATAGAAGAGATTCTTGGCCTGGTGTCATGGGTTGATGGACCCAAGATCCTCTGAAGTCCTAACTGACTCTGAGATTTTATGGTTGTAGGAATTTGTTCTAGAGGGTGGGGTTTAGACTTGTGATTTCATCTGTATAGAGAGCTCTAATTAAGTATAGTATCTCAACCCATACAAATCCAACCTGTCCTGAAGCTTACAGTGCTAGAGAGTGATTTTGCATTCTAACAGTCAAAAAAATCTGGATTCAAATCCCTCTTCAGACACTTAATATCCAGGCAAGTCATATGACTTTCTTCTTCCTCATTTTTCTCATCTATAAAAATAAGAAAGGTAGGACTTGATAATTCCTAAGATCTTGTGATCCTGTGGTTTTGTAACATTCTGTGGATGTTAGGATTCAGTTCAAAAAGTTTATTAGAAGGTAATATTTAAGATGCCACTTCAGTATGAATAAAAGCCCTTTCCTCACAAAAATCTCAAGAGATTAATAGAACAACAGTTATTCCCAGGTACAGATCAGGAAACTACTGTGATTATCTGCCCCTCTCTCTCTCTCTCTCTCTCTCTCTCTCTCTCTCTCTCTCTCTCTCTCTCTCTCTCTCTCTCTCTGTCTTGCCTGTCTCATTGTCTTTTTCCATAAACTTAAGTCAATATTCTCATCCAATGTCCCATCTATTATTGGAATCTTGTTTATGATATCCCTCTCAGTGTCCTTTCTCTTCAGCCCAGACCCAAATCATCAGAGGTGCAGTCTATATTCTATGTCCTACAAACAGGAGACCTAGGTTGAAAGGTGGGGGTCTCCTACCTACTTACTGTGTGACCAGTTTCCCTATCTGGTGTCTGTTTCTCTGTAAGAGACAGCTAATAAAACTCCTGTTCCCTCCCATACAGCATGATTATGGAGAAACTTCTAGCCTCCGAAGCTCCTTTCATTCAGCTGTTTCACCTGTGTTTAGTTCCTGCACATTAACTTTTAAAAACTCCCGTGAGGGTGCAATTAGAATCAAACTGAACTCTGGATGAAGGGCTGTCTGAAGGCTACTGGCCCCAGGGTAAGGATGGTGTGTCCAAGGAGAAAACCTAACAAAGAAGCAGCACACAGAGCCAGGGAGAGCAGCAGGACTGTGCTCAGAAGTCTCATTATCAGACTGCTTTACATCTAGTGGAAGCAGAAACTGAATGATTTCAAGAAGGAGAAGCTGGCCTGAGTTTCCAGGAGCCTAGGAAGCTGCCTTATATAGGGGCTCCACCTGCTGAATGACCTCATGCTCTCAGGGGGTATCCTACTACAGGACAGGCCTAACGCCACCTCCTCTCTTTTGTCTCCTGGCCTAGTGATGGGCATTGGCCTTTGCCTGTCCATTCCACCTGTTCTACCCCTCCTGACTCACCCCCCAACTTCCATTCTGGCTGTGTGTGCCCAGGACAGTGGTAAGTGACTTATTCCTCTTCCCTCACCCACATGATCTAGTGAGTTTATATGTTTATGTCTCAGCCCCCAACCTTTCCCTCCAGCTTTTTTAATCCTTTTCTCCAAGCCTCCCTCTTGTATTTGTGCTCTTTATATCTCCCCTTGGGTCTGGACCTTCTTCATATGTGTGTTCTTAGAATCTCACCTGTGGAGTTTGTGTCCTAGAGAAGCCCTCTAGGCTTCCATACTTTGGTAAATGTATGTGTGTGTGTGTGGGTGGGTGTGTGTGTGAGAGAGAGAGAGAGAGAGAGAGAGAGAGAGAGAGAGAGAGAGAGAGAGAGAGTGAGAGAGATAGTTAAAGAAGTGGATGGAAAACTGAACTTGGAGTCAACAAGACCTAAATTCACATCTGGCCTTCAACAATACTACCCTTGTGACCTTAATCACACCTCCTTCCCAGGTTTATTGTGAGGACCAAATGAGAATATATTTTAAAGCTCTTAGCACTGGTCTAGAAGATAGCAGAAATTTAATAAATGCATATTTCCTTCCTTCCCCTGGCTTTTCTTATGGGAAGAGTAGTTTCCACTCTACCCCAGGCTAAATTGGACTAGATAATCTCTATAATTCCCTCCTACATCTGAATTTCTGGAAAAAACATAGGCTGCTGGGGGAGGCTCCTGTCTGACACCACAGGCCTCAGATTCAAACCCCCTCTGCTGCTTCTAATTTTCTGTTATCTTGGCGGAGTTGTTTAGCTTGCCTGAACTTTAGTTTTTATATTTACAAATCAGAGATGAGAAAGACAAACAGAGAGCCTCTCAGGTCTCTTCCACCTCTAGACTTATGATTCCTCATCCCTTTCTGCACTATCTGTGGAAGAAAAAACGTTCTTTTCTGTTTTGAAACGTCAGAACTCTTCCTTCCTCTCACCTCAACTATATAGCAACCATGAAGGAAACAAGAGAGGAGTTATTCTTCCCATTTAATAGATGGGAAGCTAATATTCAGAAAGCTAAAGTTACTTCTTCAAGAACAAGGAGTGAGTTAGTGGCTGAGTTGAAGCTAAAAATCATAGTCTCTTGACTCAGTCCAATAAGTGATCATATGTACCAGAGGTCCAGTCCAGCCACAGACACTTACTAGCTGGGTGATCCTGAGCAAATCTCTTAATGTTTGTTTGCCTCAGTCTCCTCATTTATAAAATGGGGATAATAATGACACCTATCTCCCAAGGATCAAGTGAAATAACAAAGGTAAAGCACTCAGCAAAGTGCATGCCTCATAATAAACTCTATATCAATGCTAGCTATTGTCATTTTCTAAACTGAAGGTAATTCTTTCCAACTTTTCTCTTTCCCCCAACCAATTGTTGACCATTTTTTATCACACTTCTGCTTGCAGGCTCCAAGGCCAGAGGAATGAGGATTCTGAGTCATCTCTAAATCAGCTTGTTTCATAGTGCTTCCAAACTAGAAAGTTTATTTAAGATCATCTAGACTTGTTTTAGGGTGACTAGGTAGGACAGCAGATAAAATAGAGGTCTGAAATCAGGAAGACTCCTTTTCATGAGTTCAAATCTAGTCTCAGAAAGCGACTAGCTATGTGACAATGCGAAAGTCATTTCACCCATTTGCCTCAGTTGGAGAAGGAAATGACAAGCTACTCTAATATCTTTGCCAAACAAACCCCAAATGGAGTCAAGAAGAGAAAGACACAGCTGAAATGACATAAAAATAATCATCTTGCACTAATGCATTGTTGCTAGAGTAGTGAAATGATTCAATGAATCTGGAGAGCAATTTGGAACTATGCCCAAAGAGCTATCAAACTGTGCATACTCTTTGACCCAGCAGTGTCTCTACTGGACCTGTATCCCAAAGAGATCATAAAAGAGGGAAAAGGACCCGTGTGTACAAAAATGATTTTGAAGTTTTTATGACCTAATACATGGTCAATTTTTCTGTGGGTTGCATGTACCACCAAGAAAAAAGTATAGTTCTTTCTGTCCCCTTTCAATTTCTCCAAAGGTCTACCATACCTAACTTTTGTAAACTTCTATTTACTTCCTTAACTCCTTTCTTATGTATTTTGTAGTTTGATTTATATAAGGTTGAGATCTCCCATTAGGATGGTTTTCCTGTCTATTTCTTCTTTCAGTTCTCTTAATTTCTCTTCTTAAAAATTTGGATGCTATACCACTTGATGCACATGTTTAGTATAGGTATTACTTCATTATCTATGATATCCTTTTAAAAATGGAGTCTCCTTCCTCACCTTTTTAAATTTTAAATCTACTTTTGCTTTTGTTTGTTCTGAGATCAGGACTGCTACCTCTATTTTTTGTTTGCTTTTTGTTTTTGGTTTTTTTTGGGTTTTTTTGTTTTATTTTATTTTTTACTTCAGCTAAAGCATAACAGATTCTGCTGCAGCCTTTTACCTTTACTCTGTATGTCACTGCTTTAAATGTGTTTCTTGTAAGCAAGAAATTGTAGTACTCTTGCTTTTAATCCAATTTGTTATCTGCTTCTGTTTTATGAGAGAGTTCATCCCATTCAAATTAAATTTACTCATCTGGATAATTTCCTCAAGTTATATTTTTCTCTTTCCTTTCCCCTTTTTCCTCCTCCCCAGTGTTTTGCTTCTGACCACCAACTTCCTCAATCTGCCTCCCCTCTTACAGTCCCTTCTCCCTTTGTTATCTCTTTTTCCTTTTACTTCTGTTCTTCCTGCTATTAACCTCTTTGTTTCCTTTCCCCTGGAGGTGAGGATAAGGGAGATAATCTCAAGCTTAAAAGTTTTGAAAACATGGGGGGGGGGCGTGGAGCCAAGATGGCGAACTGCAGACAGCTTTCTCTGTGAGCTCCTGAGACTTTCCCTCAGACCCAGACAAATTGAGCCTCCGAACTGGTTCTGGAGTGAGGGCGCCACCAAACACTTGGACTACAACGCACTTCTATCAAAAATCTACTTTGAAAAAACTCCAGAGAACGTCAGTCTCAGGGGAATCTACAGCTGGCCGCAATCAGAGGCCAGCGCACAGCAGCTGGGGCGGAAGTCGGAGCTGCGACAGAGCGGTGGATTTTAGGCACCCAGGAAGTCCCTGGGAGACGCCTGGGCCACTTTGCTCTGCTTGCGGGCAGGTGCTTTGGCAGATCTGCCTTTGGTAAAGGGTGGCTTGAGAGCAGCTGAAAGCTTTGTCCTAGTGCGGATCTAGCCGACCAGCCCCGCTCCTAAAGTCAACTTGGCAAACTACCCCAGTGCAAATTGAAATAGCTATTGGTCGGGCGCTTGTTCCTCAGCTCAAAAACATGAGCAAGAAGCAGAAGAGAGCTCTCACCATACACAGCTTCTACAGAGATAAAGTAGAGAAGTCCCCAGATCCCCAGATTCTGAAAACAATCCCAGATGAAGTCACAAAGGCGAACATGAGCTGGACCCCTCTTCAGAAGGCTTACCTGGAAGAATGCATAAAGAATGTCAAAAGAGAGCTAGAAGAAGAATGGGGAAATAAATTGAGATCACTGCAAGATGAAAATAAGGCCCTGCAACAGAGATGTGAAAAACTTGAAAACAAAAAAAAAAAAAAAACTGGTGAAAAGGGAAACATCACCAAAATTCACGGAAAAAAAAAATTGGTAAATTGGAAAAAGAATGCATTGAACCAAAAAATTCAATGGCCAGTTACAAAAAAAGCTAAAAAAGATAACTGAAGGAAATAATACTTTAAAAATTAAAATTGAAAAAAGAAGTAAATGACTCAATAAGTCTTCAAGAATCAGTCAAACAAAAACAAAAAAATGAAAAAATA
>JAJPUD010022130.1:633-21926 GCA_023553655.1 Myrmecobius fasciatus | reverse complement strand
CAGCTTTTGGGATAAGTACTCACTATTTGACAAAAACTGCTAGGAAACTAGTGTGGAAGATATTAGGGCTTGGCCCCCACCTAATATCACATACCAAGTTAAGATCTAAATGGATTCATGATTTAGATATAAAGAGTGATATTATAAGCAAATTAAAGGAACATAAGATAATTTACCTCTCAGACCTGTGGAGATGGAATAAATTTATGTCCAAAGAAGAATTGGAACTCTTAATTGAACACCAGATAGATAATTTTTATTATATTAAGTTAAAAAGGTTTTGTACAAACAATATTAATGTAGAAAAGATTAGAAGGGAAGCAATAAATTGGGAAATTATCTTTACATTTAAGGCTTCTGCTAAAGGCCTCATTTCTAAAATAGATAGAGAATTGTCTCATTTATAAGAATTCAAGCCATTCTCCAATCAATAAATGTTCAAAAGAATCGCAACAGACAATTGTCAGATGATGAAATTAAAACCATTTCTAGTCATATGAAAAGGTGCTCCAAATCACTATTGATCAAAGAAATGCAAGTTAAAACAACTCTAAGGTACCACTACACACCTGTCATATTGGCTGAAATGACAGGAAAAGATAACGATGAATGTTGGAGGGGATGTGCGAAAACTGGGACACTGATACATTGTTGGTGGAACGGTGAATGGGTCCAACCATTCGGGAGAGCATTTGGAACTATGCTCAAAAAGTTATCAAACTGTGCATACCCTTTGACCCAGTAGTGTTTCTACTGGGCTTATGTCCCAGAGAGATCTTAAAGGAAGGAAAGGGACCCACATGTGTGTGGCAGCCCCTTTTTGTAGTAGCTAGAAACTGGAAACTGAATGGATGTCCATCAATTGGAGAGTGGCTGAGTAAATTGTGGTATATGAATGTTATGGAATATTATTGTTCTATAAGAAACAACCAGCAGGATGATTTTAGAGAGGCATGGAGAGACTTACATGAACTGATGCTGAATGAAGTGAGCAGAACCAGGAGATCATTTTTCACGGAAACAACAATACTATATGATGATCAATTCTGATGGACCTAACTCTTTTCAACAATGAAATGTTTCAAGCCAGTTCCAATTGTTCAGTATAGAAAGCCATATACACCCAGAGAGAGGGATATGAAATGTGGACCACAACATAATATTTCATACTCTGTATTGATGTTTGCTTGCATTTGGTTTCCTTTCTCAGATTTTTTTTCATGTAGATACGATTTTTCTTGCACAGCAAGATAAAGGTGTAAATATGTATACATATACTCAACTTGTCAAGTATTTTAACATAATTAACATGTAGTGGACTTCCTGCCATTGAGGGGAAGGGAAGGGACTAGGGGGAAAAATTTGTAACGAAAAGCTTTGTAAGGGTCAATGTTGAAGAACTACCTATATATATATATATACATATATATATGTTTTGCAAATAAATAGCTTTAATTAAAAAATATAACAGAATAGCTGTCTTCAATATTTTGAGGTTTACAACACTATGATAGTAACAGTTTGGGAGAAGAAAAGTCAAATCATAGAAGCATCACACAGTACAAATCAAGACTTAAAGGATGATTCAATGTGCTGGAGAAGGAACCCAAAGAATAGTAGAATTTTTTTTTTATTTTAGACAGAAAGGAATCTATTCTTTTTATTTTACAGATAAGGAAATAAAAGACTTAATAAGAATGACAAAATGTTTTGCTCGCCATCATATAGATAGTTGATGACAGCTAAATTGAGAATCCAGGTCTCGTAATATAAAATTCAGTTATTTCTATTATGATATTCTAAGTTATTTCCCAAATGATATTAAATTTAGAAGCCTGAGGGTTAGGAATGATGAAAGTAATCATTAATGATGATGGTAAAGTTTAGAAGTGCTAATTAAGGGGTAGGAAGATGAGTTTATTTTTTTCAACAGGTTATCTTTGATGTTCTAGTGAGATATGAAATTGGCAATGTTGCTTAGTATGAAATAGGAAAAAAGTGATAAAATCTGAGCACAGAAACATAGATTTCATTAAATGATTATTTGAAAGAATGAGTATAAAAGGGGGAAAGAGGGCTATTCCTTGGAGAAATATCATAAAGAATAAAAAGGAAGTAAAAAAAATCACAGTACTTGGTGCATTGTAATTATTTTTTTTCTTTCAGTTCACTCTAAAAAGGATAAAGTAAATTTATGTGACTATGCTCCTGGCAAGTCAATATACCACATGGTGAGGTGAGATGAGAATTCCTCCAATTCACTGAATTTGAGAATTATGGGTCTTACCTCAAAGAAAAAAAATGATTTGCAAATGTTCCTTTCTGGTTTTTTGAAGAAAAGATTTTTGTTAATTTCATTTCATGAGGTTTCCTGGTACCCATGTTTTTTTTTAATTTTTTAATTTTTAAGTTTTATCCCCAATATGAAAAACAGTGCCTGTCATATAATGCTTTATCAGGTTCCTTTAATGAAATGACATTTAAGAAACAGACTATAATATGAAGGATGAAAAAAAGGGGTTTGGGATGACAATGATTAATTTTTTATATAGGGGCCTATGGAAATGATCCCTTAAATTTTTATTTTCTGTTTTTCCCTAATGTGTGAAATAGGAAGTAATGGCCTTAAATGATTCATTGGCTGTCTTATCTGACATGGAATGTTATCCAAATCTTTATGAGATATAAAATAAATAGCCACTTTGCCCATTAAAAATCATTTCTCTTCCTCTCCTTCTCTCTTTCTCTCTCTCTCTCCCTCTTCCTCTCTCTCTTTCTTTTTCTCTCTCTACATCTCTCCATCTTTAGATTTTTCACACATATATACATATACATCCTCCCCCATACAGTTTCCATTAAGTCTAGTTCTCCAAATATTGTACTTTTGTTTGAATTTCAGCCTTGTTCAAATCCTTTTATCAGTTCCTTAAGTGTGATGCAAGTTTTCTCCATGAAATGAATGACAAGCCTTTTAAAAATAAGCCAAAGTGATACAAAAGTAGGTTGTCATATTAATATAGGCTTCCACATGCAAATTTTGCTAGGGAAAGAATATCAAAATGTTATTGCCCTGGGCAATCACTTGATGCTAGTTTCATAGAATACTGACATTGAAATAATAATTCTTGTGATGTGTTGGGTAGTGATTTATAATACATTAAATTTCTGTCATTATGTCAACTTTCAAATAGCAATGAACTAACTTGTAAGGAGTTATTTCTTTTAGGATTTATACAATTATAAGGATGGCTTTTCATTGTGATTCCAGGTACAAACTAGAAAGTGTTGTTCTGCTCAAGAAGTGGTCTTTTGGTTCTAGGAATAGAAGTTCTTATTTTTTTTACTCAAAGCTTTCACGTCATTTGCAACTTCATATTTTCTATTCCTTATCTCCAGTTCAATGAAGAAAACACCTAATAAAAACTTACTATGTGCAAAGATCTGTGCAAATTATTGAAGAGATATATGCACAAATAAGACAAGACCCTTGACAAACAGGGGATTGTAGTCCAATAGAAAGATAAGTTAAAGGTACTGACATATATGAAAGTGTGTGTGTGTCTGTGTGTATATATATATGTATACACATACACATATACATATATATGTGTGTGTATAATATGAGATTACAAACGATAATAAGAGATGCAACATGTTATGCAAGTTCAGAAAAGGAAGAGACACTACAAGCTACTTAGAGACTTCATAGATGAGGTAAAAAAAGTTGAACATATTAATCAGTTATTTTAATCTTTACTATTGATTCTCTTAGTTTTTCAGGTATGGGAATGAGAACCGTTGTTCTGTACTTTTTTTAGTCTCAAAGAACTCAGAAGGAAAAATGCCAATTTGTCAGTTCAAATGTTTATTTAGAACCATAGGCTGACAGATGGAGCCCATATGGTGGAGAAAAGATAGTGATATACCTGAACTCTCCCCCAAATCCTTCCAGATGCCTTTAAATATTGCCATAAAACAATTTAGAGTGGTAGGTCCTACAAAAGGATGGGGTAAAATAATTTATCTGACAAAAACAACTTAGAAGTTTGGCAGAAAAGGATTGTTGCATCTCAGTGAGAATGAAGCACAGTATAACATAAGCTGTACCAGCACAGACCCAACACCAGCAACCCAGGAGTAGGCTTTGGGAGTGACTGAATAGGGCTTCTTTTATACCTCTCAGCTCACTAACAGTAAGGAGACAAAGCATTAGGTGCAGGACTCTTTGCCCAGTATCAGATCTGGATCACAATCCTGGGTGGCAGTCTCAGGACAAGGAAGAGAATTAATATACTAAAGCTTAGGGCTACAGTGGAACAGGACCCTCCATACAGTTCCAGGGCTGTGGTCACTCATAGGCCAGAAGAATAGGAAACACAACTGAAAACTTATAGGTGCCCAATATAGCTCTGAAAACAACTGCACAAAATTTTTGAAATTTAAGGCAGTATACAGTTTATCCTGAAGGTAGATTACCACTTCAATTGAGTTAAAAGTCAAGAAATAGACTGGGAAAATGAGCAAGCAGCAGAAAAAAAAATCTGACTATAGAAAACTTCTATGATGATAAGAAAGATAAAAATAAACCCTCAAAAATAAGTAAGTCAAAGTTCCTATATCCAAAGTCTCTGAGCCCATGAAAGAGCTCAAAAAGGATTGTGAAAACCAAATAAGACAGGTAGAAGAAAAATTGGGAAGAGAAATGAGAGTAAGTACAATAAAATCAAGAAAAAGAGTCACTTTCTTGGTAAACACACACACTTACATACATACACAATCCCCCCCCCCAAAAAAAATAACATCTTAAAAACAAAATAGGACAAATGTTACAAAAAGAACAAAAAGCTAATGAGGAGAAGAATGCCTTGCAAAGAATTGGCCAAATGGAAAAAAGAGCTCTATTTTCATGTATCTCAACTTTTTTACTTGTTAAATATATTATTTTCCCCATCATGAAACAATTTAGTTTATTTCAATTTATGTAACTTTTTGATAGCACAAATATAAAAGGCTTAATGAATTTAAAATCATGGATTAATGAATATGTAAACTTTCACAAATGGAAATGTAACAAAAGAATAGTTTCTCCTTGACCAGCTCTCAATGAATGAGTTTACATTATATAAAATATGTTTTTTTAAAGCATTAAAAACTTGTACTGGTTATTCTATCAATAAGCTCCTTGTTTTTGGCTCCCTCTTCTATGCAACTATTCACACCTGAATAACATCTTCTCCATATATGTCAAATGCTCTTCTGCTTTGCTTATAGCACAGTTTTGCTAGAAAAAACGAAAACACATTAATTGCTGAATTTGTTTCTGATAGTATGTAGTCCCTGAGCTCTTAATCATCACTCCTTTTTCTACTGTGGGATTTTGGAATCAATGTCTTTATGCTGAGTGCTTTAAAAGGATGGAAAGTTTGAGTTTTAAAGGATATTATCACTGATGGCTTCTCTCAATTTAGTAGTCATGAAAATTTGAATAACCTCTGAAAGGTAGGTACAACACTAAAAGGGAAGGAAGGAATAACAATAATTATAACTTTCACTTCTCTGGAAATTTTTCTTAGGTTTTTGTTATGGTAATGACAAATGTATCTATCCATCATTGTCAAATGATGTAATATTCCATTTTGTTACTGTTTTAAATAACACAAGAACTAAAATTTGCATTTCACCATTTTAAATGAAAAATTCAAACATATTACAGGTCTCCCTACTCTCCTAAATAGATTGAATTAAGCACAATTTATCCTTTTCTGGATGATATCATTTTAGAAATCAGTTCTTGTATTATCTATCATATAGTGTTTAGAGTGATAGCTTTGAGAGGTGTAAGAAGTATCTAGAAGCAGATAGAGATCTGAATCCAAATCCAGCTTTAAACATCTGCTAGCTTTATAATCCTGGGTAACAAGTCACTAAACTCATCTTCACAATAAACCTATAATGTAGATGATCCTCATTTTATAAAAAAGGAGACTGAAGAAGGCAGAAATTAATATTTGTAAAGCAATGTTCAAACCTTAAAATTCTTTGTAAATACATGATGATGATGATGATGATGATGATGATGATGATGACTTACTTTTCTGGGGTCATTTCTGACATTAAATTAGTTGTCTGTGTTCATCAATGAAAATTTATGAAATGAAAATTTAACAAGTCTTAACTAATTGTAAAGCTAGCTCTCTACTGATAATCTTGTGCTACTTAATAGGCTCTGTGACGATAAAAAAATACATTTAACCATTTTAGAATGAAAGTCTTATAGAAAAGACAGACATGAAAATATTACAAAACAGCATATATAAGAAATTTTGGGAGAAAAAAAGATTAAATGAATGTAACCAAGTGTGAAAAAATAATTCATGATAAAGACAAGTTGCATTAGCACTCAAGGAAAAGATGATCCATTGGAGACAGTTATGATTAATAAAATTTTTGAAGAAGCTCAAGATCAAGATGGACTTTGAATGAAAGGTAAGATTTAGACAGTAAAGAAAGAAGAGATTATAAAATTTAAGGAAACAGTCATAATGTGTTTAAGCAACAGCTAAAATAACTATTGAGTGTAATTCATTTGTTAGAGGGTCTTAAACATCTAGATAAAAACTTTAAACATGATCTGATGATATATTTCAGTTCATACAATGAGTTCCTTGCCAGACTGGGGTATTTTTTAAATTACTTTTACCATCAGTGTTTAGCCTGACCGTTGGCACTTAGTAAATGTTAGATGAAAAACCTGTTGATTGTTTTTAGACTTCATGAACAAATCTTCTTTAATTGTTATGTTTTCTCAACATTTATTTCTAATTAATCTCTTTTAGTCTGGTATTACTGAAATAATTACCTTGATGCTGCCAAAATACCTTATTACTAATATATATTTCCCCTTTTCCTGTTTAGCACCTTTAATAATGAATAAAACTTTTTTCCTCCTTTAGTCCCATGATATTTCTTGATGCTTAATCTTTTTTATTTATTTCTCAGTACTTCTCTTCTTTGTCTTTTTCTGTTAAGTGTTCTTCTCTGCCTCTTGCCTCTAAATGTTACTAAATCTCATAGAGGGATCCTCAGATATTTGATGATTTTCCTTACCTACAGCATCTCTTTTAGTCAGTACATTTTTATTTTTTAAAAATCTAGCCATCACTTTTATTCTACTGACTTCTAAAATGCCCTCAACTCCCACATTCCTTTTGTCTTGAGGATATCTTGGCTTTATTTTGTCTTTGTCCAGAATATAGACTAACGCATATCAAAAATCATAATCTTTCCCCTTATGTCAAACCAATTTAATAATTTCCTCATTAATGTCAATGGCATTAGTCTTTTTTTGATCATTCTGGTTAGACACATGGAAATCATATTTAGTTAACAAAGTGTTAGTTAACAATGTGTTTAAAACTAGGTGTTACCTTTATTATTAGTTCTAGGATAAGCATGAATATTGTAATTTATATTTGACATTAAATTATTTATTTTTATTTAAATCATATATAAAGCTCAGTGATTAAACGTGACATTCATAAAATTCTCATCTAGTAGAATATTTGTTCTAAAACCATTTCAGACAAGAATGAGATAGAAAAAAATTGCATTTGTCTGTGTGGTCTCCTAGCTATTTTAGTCATAACAATCTATGAGTATTTCCTCATTGTTATAATTGGGAAGTAGAGTAGGCAATTTCTAAAACTGGTGCAACAGTGTGATTCTATTCTTCATGGAATAGAAAACCATTTTAATAGCCTATATTGTGAAATAATTACCACAATTTGTATAGAGATTCAGAAACTGATGTTTAAAGAGAGGTGTTTTCAGATTTTTTAAAAGATGTAACAATTTATAACAATTTACATGACAGGCAGCATTTCATAGTATAGAAAGTTGACCTTGAAACTAGGATAGAAAAGTTCATGCTCTGTTTCTGAGATACATATTCACATACACACACACACATATAAAGAGACAGAAACAGACACACATACACACACAGAGACAGAGACAGAGAGACAGACATGGAGAGAGAGTGAGAGAGTGAATCAGATCACTTAACGTCTTAGTGGTCTAGGAAACCATAACAGTCTAAGTTGCAGATAAGCTAATCCCCTGCAGAGTTAGAAGAAGTTGCTCCATGGGAGTTTGCTATACATGAAATCACAGCTCCAGCCCCATTCCATATCCTATCTATTTGCATAGCAATCTTCAGAAAAGCAAAGTGGGCAGGGATAGAGAAAATGGCAGTGAAAATTTTCAAAAGAAGCCATGCTAAGTCAAATCAGGTTCTGTACTAGAAATCTGTCAAATCTCTCAGCTGAATTTGCCTCTATTAATGGGAAGTTTTACTCATCTGTATGTCCTGGGGCCAAATTTCCTTCAAATATATCAGGTAGCAGACATTCTCAGAAACTGGATAGAAATGCATATCATTTGCTGTGGTTTCTTTTTCTCTCCTTTGATGTTTTACTCTATCCTCTTCCTCTGCACTGCTTCCTCTAGCATTTTGATTCATCCTTACTATTCTGAAAGATTGATTGAATTAAGTCAATGACATATGACAATCACCTTCAAATCTTTTGCAAGATTTACTGAAGTGCTATTTTCCCCACTTACTGGTATAGCAGTAAGGCATATTGTTGTTCTATTTATTGCTTTTCTTTTTAGTGATTTTATTTTAGTCTGTTGCACAAATGCAATATTTAAAATACTTTACAAGATTTTTTTGTCAGCTTGGTGATTTGATTTCATTCATGTTGTCATTTCTGTTGTTGTCCTGGTCCTATAATTTTATGTGCCCAGAACAATGATACTCAGTCTCCCACTGCAGACTGGCATGAAGTTGCTCAGGTTATAATAGCCTTAGGGAGTAGCTTGGGGTCTCAAGAGGTAAAGGGATTTGGACAGAGTAGAAAATCAGGTATGTGTCAGAGATAAAACATTCAGACATAGCTTTCTGACTCAAAATCAAGTCCTTTATCCAGTGTGACAAAGTGATGAACAGCAACTTCAATAGGGATATATATGTATATGTTTGTAATATATATGTAATATAAAATATATGTAACCAATTATAAAGGGCATCTTGAATAACAAAAGTATGATATTCACTAATGAGAAATTCAGTAATCAATAATTTAAAAATAAAAAAAAATAAATAGTAACACAGTCATGGGATGGGGTTATTCTACCTTATTTTACAGATCTCACTCTGTGTCCCCACCAATAATTTAATGCCTATTATATATCTGTTAAAATATACTTTGTTCTTTTATTTTTAGTGCTACCATTGATTCATTCATTTACATTCAGCTTAGGTTTTCTGAAAGGGGACATTTATTTTATTAAATATATGTGTGTATGTACATCTCTCTCTCTCAAATAGATATACTCATATTTATATAACTTAAAAAGGGCATTAATCACCAAAATCCAAATTACTTCATCTTTGGTATCTTTCTATAAGTGCAGACTATTTTTTTTCCTCATTTGAGTAGTTTCTTTTTTTAGTGGAAGTTTTTTGTTTATTTTCAAAACATATTCAAGGATAATTTTTTTCAACATGGACCCTTGAAAAAGCTTGTGTTCCAATTTCCCCTTCCTTCCCCCCACCTTCTCTCCTATATAGAAGTAATCCAATATATGTTAAACATGGTAAAATATATGTGAAATCCAAAATAGGCATACATATTTATACAATTATATTGCTGCACAAGAAAAATCAGATCAAAAAGTAAAAAGAGACAGACAGACAGACAGACAGAGAGAGAGAGAGAGAGAGAGAAATTAAAACAAACCAAAACAAAAAGAGTGAAAATGATGTGTTGTAATCCATCCTCAGTTCACACAGTCCTCTGTCTGGATGTAGATGACTCTCTTCATCATAAGATCATTGGAACATGCCTGAATCATCTCATTGTTGAAAAGAACCATGTCCATCATAATTGATCATCATATAATGTTATTGTTATGTACAGTGATCTCCTGATTCTTCACTTAGCATCACTTTATGTAAGTCTCTCCAGGCCTCTCTGAAATCATCATGCTGATCGTTTCTTATAGAACAATAATATTCCATAATATTTATATACTATAACTTAATCAGGCATTCTCCAACTCATGGGCATCCATCCAATTTCCAGTTTCTTGCCACTACAAACAGGATTGCCACAAACATTTTTAGAGCAAGCTATTTAAACATATTACCCAAGTATCAATCTTAGACTGGCATTAGAAGTTTTACTCTAGGTGGCTTCTCCACTGCTTGGGATTATGTTTTATATTACTGCACTTTAGCCACACTATGTCTTACTCAAACTGGATGCCCACCTATTTCTTCATCTCTTCTTGAACTCTTTAACCTTTACCCATTTTTGGAAAGTATGCCTTACCTCTTCCCTACTTCTTGAAAACTTTAAAAAATCCCTTTATATCTTCCTAGGTCAAAGAGATATCTCCCTCATCATAATTTCCTGAAATACTTTGTCAGATTTCTGCTTGACTTCTATGTTGCTATATGTTAGATTATACTTATTTGTGTAACTTCACCTTCCTTTTAAGTGGTTTTCAAGTTTCATGAGGGCAAGTTTTTGCCACAAGTATTTTTCAATACCAGCATTTAGCTTACTGCCTGGCAAAAACTTGGTTCAAAATAGACATTTGAAGAAAGATGCCATACAAACAAATATTCAGCATGAATGCAGTCTTTCAAGTATCTATGCTTTTTTAATCTTAGTATTTTGTCATCTAAACTCTTAAGTTATATGAATCTTCTTGAATTAATGTGACTAAAAAAATCATGACTTGTTACATGTACCAGCCTCTGCAGAGCAGCTTCTCTAAAGATCATTAGATTGAACTATAAAGACCAGATCCATCACTGAGAATGCACTAAAACCTTTCTTAATTTCTTTAGATTGACTGGAATGTTCTTGAGAAAGCAGGACTTTCTCTACACCATGATGAGTAATCCTCAAAGGAGGATGCACAACAAACATCTGCAAATTAAATAATATTAAATTTTATTAATTAATAATATTAATTAATATTGAAGTCTGCAAATATTGAATGCAAAGAAAATTTTATTTTTGTAAGTTTGACTTTTTACATCTGGTGTTAGATTGGCCACAGGATTTTCTGAAATATCATGATGACCACCATAGCTTTTATCTCATTTCTGAAGATTGTAATCAATAAGCAAGAAATCTGATTACCAGCTCCAGGTTTTCCTTACACTAGTCTTGTGATTTGTGGATAGTTTTAATCTTAGAATAGCAACTTCCTTATCTATAAAATGGGGTGGAAAATATCTGTCTTGCCTTACTCATGATGGTGTTTCATGGCTAAAGTGATATAACCTATGTTAGCACATTGGAAAGTGGGGATAAAAAGTGTTCTAGAAAATATTATTACCTACCATCAAATATCCATTACAGGGAAGATCATACTCAAGAAAGATTTAATTTGTCCAAATCAGTACAATTTATTAGATTTTCATAGTATAAAAAATAGTTGTTTTTTTATAATCTCCACAGCAGAAGGCTTTGTAATTAACAGGTGATAGAGTATTAAAATAGAAGGACAGGGGAGATAAGTATAATAATAGAATACATTGTTTAATTAGTCAAGTATTAAACTTGGAGCAAGAAAGAGTAAAGTTCAAATAATCTTTGTGTGACTCTAAAGAAAGTTTACTTAAATTTTCAGATTTAGTTTCATCATTTGTAAAATAAAGATAATAACTATCTACTTCATAGATTATATGAAAATCAAACAAAATAATATATACAAAGCACTTCACACTTTTAAAACATCATGTGAAAATTAAATGATCTCAAATAGACCTCAACGTTTTCTTCTAGGTTGAAATCTATGATTCTGTAATTTACATTTTCCCCACTGTTGGCTACTCCTTCCACCCTCAATAATATTCCAAGCCTTCCAAGTACATGAGATCACAAAAGAACCACAGAACTTTCAGCTAATTTTATAGATCAGTTTTGGAGAAGTTACTAAACATCAAGGACCATCTCCAGTCATCTTGATCTGTATTTTGCCACTGGACCCAAATGGCTCTGGAGGGGAAAGTGAGGCAGGTGACCTTGCTCAGTCCTCCCTCACTTAAGTCCAATTCACTTGCATGTCATGGTCTCACTTCCCCGATGTCAGGGTCCTTTTCCTGAATGAAGAAACTAAATATCTATAAAAGCAATAGACAAAATTAGCACAGCATGAGAGATGCTGGGATTGAAATCAACAGGAGTACATAATAATGTGGAAAAAACTCCATGTCATAGGATCACAGATTTAGACCTGGAAGGAAACTGTGAGGTCAGTTAGCCCAATCTTTTTATTTTTACATGTGAAAAACTTGAATCCCAAAGATAAGTGCCCAGAATCTCATGGATAGTTAGTGATGTAGCTGTCATTCATCCAAACCAGGGCCTCCCAGACTCCAATCCAAAGCCCTTGCTATTGTACCATGTTGACTTCTATTTGTCAAAGTGTCCAATTATGCGTGCATGTTACCTTGACAATTGTATGTTAAGTTTCTTGAAGGCTGGCACTGGATTCATCACCAAACATAGAATCTTGCACATAGGTGCCTGATCAATGTTTACTGAAGTTAAAATGTTTCTCATTTTGTATACTTCTTTGCAACTATGTAACTTGTAAGCTAACAGAGCTGCTTATTTTGAAAGAATGAATTAATCAAAAAATTTTCATTAACTAAAAAGCATAGTCAGACATCTATTAACATAAATATCCTAAAATCTTTTCTGACAAAACAATGTTTACAAAAATTTTAAAAAAATGAGAAGGATATAATCATAATAAAAAGCATGGTCTTGGAAAATAGGGCCAAATTTGGAATAAAATTCTAATCCGGTGTTGTTGTTGTTGTTTTTTTTTTTTATTAACTACATTACCTTGGGCACATAATTTGTTGCTTCTAGATTAAAAAAATTTTCTTGAGTGAGATTATTGGATTAGAAAATCTTTGAGCTTCTAAATCTGTGATCCTGATATAAAACTGTTCATCAAAGTTGTCCCTACATTTAAACACTTTTCTCATATTAATTTGAAAATAATATAATTTCTATATTCAAGGTTAATAACTATTTTCACTGCAAAAGGAGTCAGTTTATTGTTCCTGAAATATTTATTAATTCATAGATTCATTGTCTGGGACAACAGAAGAAGATCAACCTGTTCTTTTGTGAAGAGGATCCAGAATTCTCATGGGAATCATATACAATATATTTAATACAGGCAATACAACATCAAATTGTTGACACCTTTAATTTGATTCAAAAATTATTTATAATAATAATGCACCATTATATAATTTTAATATTATAATTGATCTTTTATGTGTTGTTATTTGTGCTGAATTCTGGACCTTTTTTTCCTGGAATATGCATAATTTTGTTTGCAGTGATATCCCTTTTTTTCTAATATAATATCTGCCTAACATTTTGCCTATGTTTAGGAAAGTTTTGCAAATAATGGAAGAAGAATCTAGAAGAAATGTTCTGATTTGACCTGAGTTTAACAAGAAATCTATAAATAAACCCTTTTTGTTCCATTTGCATAAAGCTCAGTAACTGTGGGATGTAATTTGGGCCATTAGAACTGCAGATTATAGCTTTTATTGGCAAAGTTTGCTGATGTACATTACATAATGGAAAGTGTATACAAAGGACATTGATGTAATAGGTTTAGTTTACAGCAAAAGTTTTTAGCAGCCTACTTACATTCATCACACATTGAAAAGTGTCCTCTAATGCCAGTCCCAAAAGTATCATGAAGTTTGCCTTTGGAAAGTACCATATACTACCTAATACCTAGTAGCTTCCAGGCTTTCTTGAGTGATATGCTGAAATACTAGTATTGTGACCTTGATCAAATTTCCCCTTTCCAGACCTCAGTTTCCTCTTTTGTCAAAGGAATGCATTGGCTGAAAACATCTCTAGGGGCACTTTCATTTTCAGCTGTATATGAAAAAAAAAAAAAAAGAGTAAGTGTATAACCTTGGCTAGCAACGATTAGGAAAATTTATGCAAAAGTACCCAGATCTGTAGTGATTCTGTTATATCCTCAGTTAGGGCATTGGACTTTCTCTGTACTCTGGATTTACTTTATAGCTCCAAACTGAAAAAGCCCTTTATTTAGAGCCAACTTCTAAATATTCTCCCACACCTCCTTGTGGCAAATAGGAAGACAACATCAGCTAAAGGCATTTATATGATTAATATAGTATCTGGCAAATTAGTTTTCTAATAAAAAGAAATAAAAAATCATACAAAATAAGTGAAAGTAAGATAGGATCCGGATAAAGACTGTCTGTTCCTCTTAACTAGTTTTCTCTCAACATTCCTACTAGAATGAGCACTCAACAAAATCTTTCACAGTTAAATGCTTTTCCAGTTCCTTTTTTTGTACAAATGTCACCTCTCCATGTTCTGTGTGTCTTGCTTACCAGCTTCTATGATTTTTCTGCCAAATAGTTACAATCTCTCAACTCCTCTTTCTCACTCTTTCTTCACATACACCATGATCCTCTGTAGCTATGCATGAGCATTGCTATACCCTATCCCCCCTTGCCCTGCCCCTAAATCCCTTAGAGGGCCACTCTTCTATCAATTTGCTTTCTTTACAAACTGGGAAGAACTGAAAAACCCAAAGGATTTTGTGGCCAGTGCACCTTTTTCTCTAAGTGATTATAAGAGTTAGTATATCTTAAGCCAGTAATTAATATGAAAATATTTATTAAGCACCTACTATGTGCTCCCCATAACACGAAGCATTGGGAATGCAAAAATGAAAACAAAAGATTACCCCTGCCCTTAAAAAGTTTATAATCTAAGGAGGAAGGTGACACACAAAAGAAAGTAATTGAGAAACCAAGTAAGTCCAATATGAGTGCAGTTAGATGGGAAACAAGGAGATATCAATCCAGTTATCTAAAATGGACCAGTGCATAGGTCCACACTCTAAGCAGAGAGACAGATGGAATTGATAAGTAAAGATTGAGTTATCTTGCAAGATAAGATACTCCAAATATGAGTTTACTTTAGAAAAAAGAGGCAAAATCAAAGAATTCTAAAAAAGAATGTGAACAGGTCAGAAATGAAGTTCTATCATCCTTTAAAATGTAGATTTTTTCAAAGTTATATGTTCAAATTCTCGATATACTAGTATATTGAGAGTATAAAACAGCATCAAGAAAAACCTTAGGTAGTTCTCAGTGTAATGTATTAGTCCATTGGTAAATGGTTCATTATTTGTTTTTGACTTTAGATAGTAAGGGCACATTTTTTCCTATGAAAGAGAGGCTATGTAACTACAGATTTTAATAATTAGAACCAAAGATAGATGTAACAGGCATAGAAGAATTTATACAGCTTCTTGCAGTCTTCTCAGAACTATTTTCCTGATATAATAGTTCTAGTTAATAATTGACTGATTTTCAACTCTCCATTCTCTTAAAACTTTTTCTGTTCCCAAATTCCAGACAAAATAATTAGGAAAATTATGGGAAAGAAGAGTAATATCAAGCAAAAGTAAATCTAGGAAACCTAAATGTTAGCAAATATCATCTCTTTTCCAAGATTCCAATGGGAGAGGCAAGAATTAAAGTTAACATTTTGTCACATATTTCCCTTTTCTCTAAATATTTCATTAATAATAATCACAACTCTACTACCTTCTCAAAGGAGTCAAAGTTCTCTGGCCTCTACTGCTGTCTTTATACATTCTCTGTCTCCTATTACAGTTAAAGGGGAAAATAGCTCATAACTACAAGGAAGATAGGGTATATTGACAGATGTTTCAGTGATTCTTTTTCACCTATTTACTGATTTTCTTCCACTATTATTCTAAGATTCTAGAAAAATCTTCTTATCTTAAATGGAGAAGACATCTAGGTGGTATAGTGGGCAGACCACTGTGCCTGGAGTCAGGAAAATTTAAGTTTAAATCCAAAGTCAGGAATTTGCTAGTTTTAGTTAAATCTCTTTATCTACAATTGTCTCAATGTCCTTAAATATAAAATGGGGATAATAAAAACACCTACTTTTCAGGGTTGTTGTAAGGATCAAACAAGGTATCTGTAAAGTTCTAGGTACAGTGCCTAATATACGGGAAGAATTATATACATGATAGGGATGATCATGATGATGACAATCATGATGATAATGATAATGCCAAAAGATACTGCCAAGAGGTTAGAAAGATTCTAAGACTCAAAGAAGATTAGTCAATAGGAATCCATTACTTCTTTTTACCCACTTAACCTCACATATAACTCTTTTAATTATCTTGGTCATTCCCTGAATTTTGCACACAAACATGCAATACAAGATTTTGATTTGTTGGTGAACCAGGTGAATGTTACATTGTTCTCTACTCTCAAATTGCTTTCCCCTTGTCCTTTTTCCTGATGATTCCCAATGGAACTCAAAGGCTGAATTATTTCCACCATCCTCCTTCACTCATTCTCTATCTGCTAAATGGAGCAGGAGACATCCTGAGATCATGATGATTATATCCATTTTACATAATCTCAACTAGGCTCATTGTAATAGTAAGACAATCTTTTACCCTTCTTTATTTGTTGTACTATCCCATTTTTCCAGTCATATATCCTAAGGACCTTGATTCATACGTTAGCTCACCTTCATCCTTCCCCACCAATAAATAAATAAAGAGAAAGAAAAAGCAAAAAAAGAAAATGAACCTATCAGAAAGCTCCCTATTTTGTTTTCCTTCTTATCTCAGGTCACTTAGACATCTTTCCCCACAATCCCCTTCTTCATTCCTGTGTCTAATGAAGAAGTGGCTCTTTTCCTTATTAAGAGAAATCCTTATATATATATATATATATGTATATATACATATATATATATATATGCTTGATCTTATACTCTCATAGATTTTCCATTTTGTCATTTCTCCTCTCTAAATTTAAATTTCTTCCTATCTTCTGCATCCTTCATTGCTGCTTATAATCACACTCAGGTCTCCCCATCATTAAAAACATCCTCAGTTAATCCAAACACCTTTAGATATTGTCCAATATTTCTCTTTCCCATTTTGGCAAAATTCCTTAATGACTCAATTTCTTTTCCTTCCTGTCACTTCTAAACTGTCTGCACTGTGATTTCCAACTTCATCTATCAACTAAAACTGCCATTTTTAATCATACAGACTTCTTTTTAGTTGTCAAACCTAATGATTTCTCAATTTTCATATTTCTTGACCATTCTGCAATCTTTGATAGTGATAATTACTTTCTTCTCCTGAATATTCTTCCCACTCTGGTTTTCATAATACTGCCCTCTCCTCATATTCCACATACTTGTCGGACTGCTTCTACTTATCCTCCTTTCTTGGATCTTCATCCAGAAAATGCCCATTAACCATAAGTGTCTGCCAAGGCTCTATACTGGATGCTTTTCTTTTTTCCCCATATCATTTGGCAATCTTATCAACTTCCTTTGGGTCAATTCTCTCTCTCTAATCTCTCCCTTGAGCTTGGGTCTTAAACCACCAGCTACCTTTGAGATATATTGTACTCCATGACCCAATAAGCATTCCAAACTTAATATTCTCTAGAATTATAAAGGGCAGAGTCAAGATGGTGGAGTCAAGACAAGACTCTCTTTGTCCTCCTCAAACCAACAGCAGAGTAAGCCTCTAAACTGATTTTTAAGTCAAAGAACCAACAAATATTTGTACTACAAAACATTCCTAACAGAAGTTACCTTGGAGAAACTTTGGAGCAGGTATGTTTCAGTCAGGCAGGGGGTCGGGCAGTTTGCTGGGTGCAGCTCCGGGAGACAGGGCAGGAAGCTGGGTGGGACTCAGTGTGGCAGGTTCTAAGCACCTGGGGAATCCCTGTGAGACTCTCAGGCCACTCTATCCTGATTGCAGACAGGTGCTTTGGCAGACCTGCCTTTGGTGAAAGGTAGATTGAAACCCACTTCAAAAGCAGGACATAGCCCAGATGGCCCAAAACCAGAAGCTTATCAGCCAAACTGCCCCAGGGTGCTTCTCTGCTTTAAACAGATCTCAAGCTCTGAAAAATGAATAAAAAACAGAAAATAACTCTCAACATAGACAGCTTTTATGGAGAGAAAGAAGAGCAGACCCCAGATCCTGAGATTCCTAAAGGTAAAGCAACTCCAGACAAAGTCACAAAGGGTGACATGAGCTGGTCCCCCTTTCACAAGGGTTTCCTGGAAGATTGCATAAAGAATCTCAAAAGAGAGAAGAAAAATGGAGAAATGAAATGAGATTATTGCAAAAAGGATATAATGCCCTCCAAAAGAGATGTAAAAAAGGCACTAATTCACTGAAAAACAAAATTGGTGAAATGGAAAAAGGCACCAATTCAATGAAAAAGAAAATTGATGGAACAGAAAAAGTATGCAACGAACAAATTGGCCAATTACAAAAAAAGGTAACAAAGGTAACTGAAGAAAATAATACATTAAAAATTAGAAGAGAACAAATGGAAGTGAATGACTCAATGAGACTTCAAGAATCAGTCAAACAAAAACAAAAAAAAATGAAAAAAATAGAAGAAAACATGAAATATATCCTAGGAAAAACAAGTGACGTGGAAAATAGATCTAGGATAGACAATTTAAGGATTATTGTAGTTCCTAAAAGCCATGATGAAAAAAAGAGCCTTGACACTATCTTCCAGGAAATCATGAAAGAAAACTGCACTGATGTTTTAGAATCAGAAGGCAAAATCGCCATCAAAAGAATTCATCAATCACCTTCTGAAAGAGACCCCAAAATTAAATCCCCAAGGGATATCGTGGCTAAATCTAAGGACTACTGCAGTAAAGAAAAGATATTGCTGGCAGCTAGAAAGAAACAATTCAAGTACCGTGGAACTGTAATTAGAATCAAACAAGATCTGTCAGCTTCCACATTGAAGGATCGAAGGGCCTGGAACCAGATATTCCAAAAGGCAAAGGAACTTGGATTATAGCCAAGAATAACCTATCCAGCAAGAATGAGCATTATCCTCCAGTGAAGAAGATGGTCATTTAATGATATAGGTGAATTTCACCTATTTCTAATGAAAAGACCAGATCTGAATAAAAAATTTGACATTTAATGATATAGGTGAATTTCACCTATTCCTAATGAAAAGACCAGATCTAAACACAGAACTCAAGAGAAGCATAAAAAGGTAAAAAGTAAAGAACTCTTGAGATCTACATTTCTACTATGAGTATACATAAAGAACGGGGGTATAATATGATATTACTTTGATAATATGAAAAAGAAACTAGAGGTGTAAAGGCTATCATAGTGGGAAAAAGAGGGAAAAGGAGGTAAAATAATATTTTAAAAGGAGTTAAAATAAGGTAAAATCTCATGAAGAGGCAAAGAAAACCTGATATAACTGATATAACTGAAGGAAAGAAGGTTGGGGGATGACCATTTTTTGAATCTTACTCTCATCAGATTGGGCTCTAAAAGAGTATATCAGACACATTTGTCCCTCCTTATAAGGAAGTGGGAGGGAAAGGAGGAAAAGAAAGGGATAGACTAATAAAAGGGAAAATAGAAAAATTAGGGGAAAGGTGTAAAAAAAAAGGTGAGGGGTTCTAAAGGGAGGAGGTCTCTTAAAGGGAGGTTGTCATCAAAAGCAAAATGCTGGGGAGTGGGGTAGGGAGAAAGGGGAAAGGAAAGAGGGAAACATAACTTTGGGTAAATAAGATGTCAGGAAAAACAGAGTTAGTTATTTTAACTGTTAATGTGAATGGATGAACTCTCCCATAAAGCAGAAGTGGATAGCAGACTGGATTAAAAGCCAGAATCCAACAATATGTTGTTTACAAGAAGCGTATCTAAAGGATTGAGATAAGAGATACATGCAAGCAAAGGTAAGGGGCTGGAGCAGAATCTATAATGCTTCAGGTGAACAACAACAACAACAACAAAAGTGGGGGTAGCAATCCTGATCTCAGATCAAGTAAAATCAAAGATAGATCTAATTAAAAGAGATAAGGAAGGAAACTATATTTTACTAAAGGGTACAATAAATAATGAAGTGATATCAAAACTAAACATATGTGCAACAAGTGGTATAGCATCCAAATTCCTAGAGGAGAAACTAACAGACATGAAAGAAGAAATAGACAGCAAAACTATACTCGTGGGATAGCTCAACATTGCTAAAATCAAACTGCAAAATAAATAAGAAAGAAGTTAGGGAGGTAAACATAATGTTAAAAAAGTTAGGTATGATAGATCTTGGGAGGAAGTTGAATGGTGATAAAAGGGAGTTTACTTTTTTCTCAGGGGTTCATAAAACATACAAAAATCGATCATGTGTTAGGGCATAAAAACCTCAAAATCAAATGCAGAAAAGCAGAAATAGTAAGTACATCCTTTTCAGATCATGATGCAATAAAACTCACATGTAATATAAGGCCAGGAGAAAGTAGACCAAAAGTTACTTGGAAATTAAATAATCTAATCCTAATGAATGAATGGGTAAAAGAGCAAATCATAGACACAATCGATAATTTCATCCAGAAGAATGACAATAATGAGACAACATACCAAAATCTGTGGGATACAGCCCAAGCAGTTATAAGGGGTAATTTTATATTTCTAGATGCTTACTTGAAGAAAATAGAGAAAGAGAAGATCATTGAATTGGGCTTACAATTAAAAAAAACTAGAAAAAGAACAAATTAAAAACCCTCAATTAAATACCAAATTGGAAATTCTGAAAATAAAAGGGGAAATTAATAAAATTGAAAATAAGAAAACTATTGAATTAATAAATAAAACTAAGAGTTTGTTTAATGAAAAAACCAACAAAATAGATAAGCCTTTAGGTAATTTGATTAGAAAAAGGAAAGAAGAAAATCAAATTGTTAGTCTCAAAAATGACAAGGGAGAATTTTCCTCCAATGAAGAGGAAATTAGAATAATAATTAGGAGTTTCTTTTCCCAATTTTTGCCAATAAATTTGATAATTTAAATGAAAGGGAGGAATATCTACAAAAATATAGATTGCCCAGGTTAAGATAAGAAATAAATTATTTAAATAGCCCCATTTTAGAAAAAGAAATAGAACAAGCTATTAATCAATGCCCTAAGAAATCATCTCCAGGGCCAGGTGGATTTATATATGAATTCTACAAAACATTCAAAGATCAATTAATTCCAATAATATATAAACTATTTGAAAAAATAGGGAAAGAATGTGTACTACCAAATTCCTTCTATGATACAGATATGGTGCT
>JAJPUD010022129.1:3411-20351 GCA_023553655.1 Myrmecobius fasciatus | reverse complement strand
ACTATGTTGATGGTTTACTTAGTAAAAACCAGTCCTGCATTCATGGTACAAATCCTACCTGATCATAGTATATGATCTTTGTGATGTATTGCTATAATTTCCTTAACATTTTTTTAATTTAACAGTTTTACATTAACATTTACTTTCTTTCCCCCCTTCTTTCCTCCCTAATATTTTGTTTTTGACCACCACATCCCTCAAACAGCCCTCCCTGTTTATAGTCCCTCCCCCTTTCTTATATACCTTTCTGCATTAACATTCACTAAGAAAATTGTTCTATATTTTTTCTGTATTTTTGCTCTTACTGGTATTTGGTGGGAGTATTTATTTGCAAATTTTTTGGAAATGACTTATGTTGTACTAGAAATAATTGTTTCTTAAAAGTTTGGTAGAATACACTTGTGAGTCTCATTGATGTCTTATTCAAATTCTTCACCTCTCCTACAATATTTAGTTATTTCTGCTTTTTTTCCTTTTCTGTTAATTTTGACAATTTATGTTTTTGCAAAGTTTTACACATTTCATTTAAATTATCAAACATTATTCTTAGTTGTAATCTCAGTTCCTTTGCTTTCCACAAAATCATATTTCAAGCCATCTATTCTTTTCACATGGTGCTACTAATTTGCGTGTGATCCTGATTGTATCTCCATGGTATTTGAATTATTTCTTTTTAGCTGCTTGCAATATTTTCGCTTTGAACTGGGAGTTCTCAAATTTAGCTATAATTTTCCTGGGAGTTCTTGTTTTGGGAATCTCTTTCAGGAGCTGATTGGTGGATTCTTTCAATTTCTATTTTACCCTCTGGGTCTAGGATATCAAGACAATCGGTTTTCCTTGATAACTTCTTAAAATAGAGTACCTAGGCTCTTCCTTTGATCATGGCTTTCATGTATTCCAAAAACTCTTAAAAAAAACTTAATTTAAACAAGGATTTTATTTAAACAACAAAATTTTTGACTTGAGGGGAAAACTACCCAGGATCAATTTCTTTATACTAATTTATGCCTAATGAGAGATAGAATTGCCCTATATGTAATAGCTATGTACATAAAAGTTATAAAACCATCCCTAGTTTTACAATGATAGAAGAAAAACATTGAGATTATCTAATCAAACAAGGAATGAAAGGGTGTGGGAGGGCATAAGTATATTTTGTTGTTGTTGTTAAACAATAAAAGCAAAATAACTTACTGGAATTATAAAAATAAAAGTAGAATGGCCCTTCCACTATTGGAGAAAAAGTAGATTTTCACAGAATCAGTTTGACTTTTTCCTCTCCTCATCTCCATTTGGTGTTGATAATACATTTTCTCTGAGCAAATATACCAGTTCCTATATATATAATAAAGCAATGGTGGAAGGGAATCAAAAAGATATAAGATTATATATCAGCAGTCAGAATGTGAAAGAACCAAATCTTGTCTTTTTATTTGTGAATGTATTGTTTTCCTTTTGAGCTCAGTTCTGGACTAGAGTTGTAGATTCTCTTTTTAGTAAATGCCTCTTGTCTGCTGGTGAAATACATCAATTGTATCTTTATTCTCTATTTCTAACTGTGCAGGTGGGTCTGTTTCATTGATTGGTTGCCCATCAAATCAAAATCAAACCTGTTTGAATGACAAACCCTGTCATTTATAACAGGTTTTCATTAGCTTAAAACGTGACATATGCCTCTAACTCAAAATGCACTACTGAAATATCTTGCCCTGTCTCTTTCAAATTAATGTGAACCCCTACAACTATAAGTGCTGGCATATCTCCTGGCCTTGGAATTGTGACCAGGTCCCTGCTTTCAGGCAGCTGTAAGTAATACTGCTTTTCTCTGTGCTGGACTTGATACCAGGATCCTACTTTCTTTTGGCAACTGCTAAAATTCTTTCCCACCCTAGAACTATGCCTCTTCCCTGAAGCCACAAATGCCTAGGCTCTTCTTTACTCTGTAACTGCAACCCTTAATTGCATTTGACAGTGCAAATTAGTCCTGCAATAGTACCAGCAAATTTCATTCCAGAACTTTTTTTGTTTTTTATCAATTGTTTGACCATCTTGCCTTCTTTAAAAAGTTCCTGTAACTCCTGCCATCAATGCCCATCAGAACATGGGGAAGTAAAAATACTTAGCAATAAATTTCTATTTCAAGAAAGTCTATATAGTAATAGAAGACACTATACATATGCACAAACATACATAAAGATATACATATACACATATATGTGCATATACACACAAATATACATACATATGCAATATATATCTAAAAGAATATTAATATGGCTGACATAAAATATAGATTCCTCTCTTGGTTAAATATTTTTTGTTTGACTTTGTCTAAGATCATTGATTACTACATCTACTTTTTTCTAATAAATTCTACTCCTGATCATTAGTATGTGTATGTATATATCTTATTTCCTATCCTTGCTAACTCTACATTTTAGCCAGTGGTTTCATAAGTTTCTGTGAACAAAAGTAAAGAAACAAACAAAAGAAAACGATAATTGACTATCAGCAAACTTCTTTGAACATAGGCTAATTTTTTTTGGGGGGGGGAATTGTTCCATTTGGCATGGCCTTTGAGACCCTTCTACATCACTTGAAGCATAAAAGGGTTATTATGGTGTTAACTTCACGATTTTTTAAGTAAGTATTTCTGAGTGAATTGAAATGTAAAGGAAGACATTCAATTTAGAGATTTTACAAGAATCTTTGGCATTATGCAAAGAAGGTGCCCACAAAAGGTTCAAAGACCAGTTCTGACACCCTTAATGTTTGACAAAATTGATTACTTCAGTCTTTCAGAGTTAATTTTAGGAAGTTAATTAACATTCTGTTATCCATTGCCCTTTAAGTCAATAATGGGATGCTGGGAAAATTTGTGTGGTACTTAATATATCAAAGCCTGGCTTAATTAAATCAATTCCAACTTGACATAAATGTGAAAAATGCTTAAAAATAAAAGAATGTGAATTAACTGATTTTAAAAAATGTTCCTACATTCTACATGGCCAAAGCATACTGTCTTAGAATGTTAAAGACTAACCCCCACCACATCTGATGACATATGAATGTATAGATGCCATAGTCAAAAAGGTTAAAAGGTACCTGGCTTGAACCACTTATAAAAGATTCCAGAGAAAAAAAGAAATGGAGACTGATTCTGGAAATAAAGCAGAATTTGAACTTTTAATTTTGTGGCCAATTTTGTAAAGATATCTCAACTCTGGGTACAAATGGGTTGTGTTAATTATTTATTCATGATTTGTAAATTGAGAACTCATTAACCCTTCTTTGTGTCACCAACTCACTACTTGAATGTTGCCCATACAAATAAATTACCCAGTTTAACTGGCTACTTCTTGAAGCCTCCTTACCATACAGAATTTCCTTTTTGGAAATTGCCTTCATAGTAAGTGTGGGCAATTTTCTGGCAGATGCAGCAAGGAAGACTTCCAACAGAATGTCCTCTGGAGGCTTGCCAAAGAATTAACTTCCTCTCTGTCACATGTTTGCCTAAAACAAATCCAACAAATTTTGGAGTGCAGCTTATAATAATGAGGAAATATTGGGTAGTGATTGAATCAAAGTGCTTGATTAGATATGGGGAGGAGTGACCCTGAGAACATGTAACTGAGCATAAACTTAAAAGAATATATTTCTCAAATGAAATAAATAAGAAATGATTTGTATGGGTAAAGGTCATCACTCTCATTTGAATACTCACTTAAATCTTAATTTGGAATACCTATTAGAAAAGGATACTTTTATGTAAGCACTAGCAAAAACAAAACAAAACAAAACAAAACAGCAAAAAAGACCTTTAAAGTACAATCATCCTCCTCTAAGGGTTTTTGGATCCACTTTGAGTTATTAATCTCTTGTTCACTAAAATATCGCATATATATCAACTTGAAAGCACTTAATAGTATTATCATAAATTGCCTCCAAAGTATTTGAGATCCCCATAGGGAGATAACTATCTTTGAATTTCCCTCCATTGAAGAGGGATGTGTGGGTTTCACTTTATTCACTCTACCAAGATTCAAGCAAGCATTTCCTTCCCTTCAAATGATATTCCCATTAAATGGATTCATTTGCCAGTATTATTATAGAAACCATATAATACTTATTTGGATGGTTGTTTGAAAGAAGACTCTGTGTCAAAAAATGTGAAAGGAGACATGATTTGTTATTGGCTGAGAGTTTTAACTTCTGTTGGTTGGAGGTAGACTTTGAGATAGTACTTCTATAAAGTAAGAAATGGATGAATGGAAGGGAGGGAAAGGGGAGAGAGAGAGAGAGAGACAGAGAGAGAGAGAGAGAGAGAGACAGAGAGACAGAGAGACAGAGAGACAGAGAGACAGAGAGAGAGACAGAGACAGAGAGAGAGACAGAGAGAGAGAGACAGAGAGAGAGAGACAGAGAGAGACAGAGAGACAGAGAGACAGAGAGACAGAGACAGAGAGACAGAGAAACAGAGAGACAGAGAGACAGGGAGACAGAGACAGGGAGACAGAGAGACAGAGACAGAGAAAGAGACAGAGACAGAGACAAAGACAGAGATGCAAATTTATAGAGTACCCATACATATGGGAGCAAGGCACACCAATCATGCCTTTTGCTCTACAGCACTGTTATTCTAGAGACTTCTGAGAGGACACCTCACTTCATCATTCCTGTTGATTGGAGACAACTTTAGGACAGGACTTCTAAGGAGCGGGAGGATGAGGAGGAGACAATGGAGGGAGCCAGGGAGACAGACAGAGAGAGACAGAGAGAGAGGTGTGATCTTATCCCATCATCTTATTCCAGCAAAGAGGTGTACTCATTTGTTGAAACAAAAACTATAGGGGCCACTATTCTGTTTCTTTCTAGAAGGGAGCATGGGGTAGCTGAGCACTAGGAAAATCTTGCCCAAATAATCCTAAAATAGATGAGAAATTCCTCTTACACTGTCTCCTCCTCTCATGTGATTTTCTCTTGAATCATCATAGTCTGTTTCAGAAGTTCAAGTTCTTAAAATGTCAATAGCCTATGGATTCTGGGGTGGCATCTGCTAGAGTATCCATGGCAACACAGATTACACAAAAGAATGAAAAAATGTTATGAAATAAATGATAGGTAGAATGAATCACATATTATTAGGAATGAGTCTATAATTCAATGCTATCATTTGAAAGTGATTACAAATGTTGGAATAAGACAAAACAGCCTTATTTCTCCAGCCAAGTTCTTTGGAAGTTTATTTAAATATAATTTGTTTCTATTGTTATTAGTTTTTAGAAAGTGTCATATATTGGCTTTAGCTATTGACAGAAATTATAAAAAAAATAATTGAATTAATTTCTATTGTTGTAAATATTATAAAAGGGAAAATAATATTGGTAAATTAAAAGAAAATTACAGTACCCTCATGGGATTTTGTTGTATTTTGCTAGCCGTTATTCCATTTATTTCATTTTCAAAATAAAACACTCAAATAGTGAATTTCAAAATTCTAGCAAAAGAAGATATAATTTTACATGGCTTTGTTAGAGAATTATGATTTGTTTTAACAAAATTCTATTTAAGATTCCAAAATATATTTAATAATCTAGAGAATTCTTCATAGAAGTGATAAATTTCAACATTGTGAGTGAAAAGTTATTCAGATTTCTATTATTTAATCAAGAAGTATATTATGCTTTTATTTTGTTTGCATACATATGATTGAATTATTAATGTTATGACTGTTCTCTCATAAAGGAGTTTATATAAAATAATAATAGCAAACATTAATATAGAATTTTAAGGTTTGATATATTTAGATATGTATATACAGCTCTCTCTCTCTATCTATCTATCTAATTTGATAATATTTCAAGTTAAGTGCTTATTATTAACCTCATTTACAAATGTGGAAATTAAAGCTGAGAAAGGCTAATCAATTTGCTCAGGTTCATGTGACTAGCACATATCTGAGGTGTTATTTGAATTCGTCTTCCTGACTCAAAGACCAATACTTTAATATGTCACCTAGCTTACAGTCCCAAATTGGCTTCCTATTCCTAAAATAATCTTAGTGTAAAGAGTTTATTTACAAGTCTTTTTGTTTTATTATATATTTACGTTAATTGATTGGAGATTAATTCTTCCTACAATATTATACATCCAGAAACCATTTCTGGACTAATCAAACTGGGATACTGGCCCTACCAAAAACACAATTTAGATTGGATTTAGTTCTAGGGATCTTGTACGATAATTAAGGGTCAGTTAAACTCCCTGTTCTCATGCTTTATCATTCATTAAACCCCTCACCTCTCCACCTGGGGACAAATTTACTTAAAGCTTAGATCAAGGATGTCAAACAAGCAGCCAGAGATAAGTAGCTTAAAACATTACTGAACAGACCCAATCAAATTAAAATCAAATTAGAAAAAAAAATTAACAAAATAAATGAAAATTCAGTAAAAGATTCCATTTTAAAAACCAAGTTAACAAGCATCTCACAAATATATAGTGTGTGTGTGTGTGTGTGTGTGTGTGTGTGTGTGTGTATGGATTAGCAGACATTGTTTGTTTGTTTGACAACACTGGCTTAGATCATGGCTCATGATAAGGACTTCCCCTAAAGAGAAGTAGTATTTATGGGATAGATAACTGATTCATATATACAAATGAAATACTGAACATAAAATACAGTAAGAAGAACATACTTTAAAAAATAAAAATAGGATTCAGTAAGAACTTAGTTATAATTGCTGTTAAAATATATTGATAGATTGTTGCTTAGACATCAGAATAAAAGGGAGCTTGCTAAATTGAAATTAGACATGTATTTTTTTTTCCTGAGGCAATTGCAGTTAAGTGACTTGCCCAAGGTCACCCAGGCAAGATGTGTTAAGTGAATGAGGCCAGATTTGGTCCTGAATTCAAGGATGGTGCTGTATTCATTACATCAACTAGCTGCCCTAGGCATTTACTTTTAATATTGGCTTTTACTGCTGATACATGTCTGTTGATATAATGGATAGCTTTAAATAAACTCTCTTATTTATGACTATACTCTTAACTATGACTGGAATAGATTTTTGGGACTGCTCCCCTGACTTTCCCCTGACACCCAGGACCTCTGGTTACCACTCAAAGATTATTTCTAAGACATCCATCATGAAATACATACATATTTGACCAAATCAGGAAGATAAATCAAAATGGAAAAGTATCCAGGATCCAGGACACAGGCTTGACTATTTGAGCCTCCATGAGCTAATGGCATATAAACTTGATAACTATAATGTTAAGGTGGAGAAAAGTTAGCCCTTTTCTTCCTCTCACTTGAAATATATGAGGCTACTTGGTGAGCTGAAGTAAGAGACCTGAAGCTATTAAAAAAAAAAAACTGATATAGCAACATATACTCCTCTCTCTACTTGATGCTGTCATAGGTTGAATAAGGAACAAGAAAATACTCAGAGTTTTCTACATCATATAAAAATGCCAATTTCTTTCTGTATGGCTCACCACATATTGTGTTTTGCCAGCTGATCGGAACTAAGAAGGGCAACTTTGAAAATGTTTCATGGTTTTCTTTGGTCCCTACAAAACATTACAATATTATATTTTCTGAAAAAAGGATTAATTTATTAATCTACTTGCTTTCTAATAACTGTGACAAAAATAGTTATTAGGAAGAAAATATATTAAATTAAGAGGCTTCTAGTTTATATAGCACTGATACAGTCTTTTACTTCTCTAACTTTATTTACCTTTCTCTAAACTGATTTCTTAATATTTCCAACTAATTACCAAAAGGTTACATGTTTTCTTACATGACATTTCCAAAATCAACTATATCTGCTCATCTAAACTTCTATTTTTTTTTCTTTTATTTTTATTCTGAAATTCGTTCCTATCTCTTTCTTCTCTGTCTCAGTTCTTCTCACTTCTGCCCTATTTGCCTAACTAATTCAGATTGAATTAAACATCTTGAATCTATAAAACTAGTGCTATGTTTCGTTCAATAATAAATATGTCGGTGTATTTATATACATTAAAATTATTTTTTAATACTGATTAAAATGAAATCAAACATAATAGAACAACTATTAAGAATGAAATGGATTGAATTGCCATCAGTGGAGGCAGCATTATAATGAACATTTTCTTTTCTTTTCCTTTTTAATAATTTAAACATATTGGTCTACTGATAGGAAGAAAAAAATGTAGTTTAATTTTAAGTCTGCATTATAAAAGTCATTCTCCTCAAAAACTCATAAAACATATGGAAGTTCAATCCTAAAATGGAGAGAGGGAGGTAGAGAGAAGTGTGATAAATTGGTCACATAAAGATCATAATCATCATGATGCAAAGGATGTATCTATATAGCCAGAGGACTCAGCTTCAAACCTTAGGTTTGTATAACCTTACATGTCATCTAAATCTCTCTGAACTTCCACTTCTCTCTGTTAAATGTTAAGGTTATACTGTATCAGGGGTTCTTAACCTATGGTATGTAATTATTTTTTTAATATTCTGAAACCTATTTCAGTATAATTGGTTAACTCTGTAACCTTCTGCATTTTAAGTGTTGAAAGACATTATTCTGAGGAACCCACAGGCTTTATTAGATTGCCAAAGGGGTCTTTGTCACACAAAACCATCTTAACTACATGTTCTTTATTGCCTAATCCAGCTTTAAAATAGTATGATTCAACTAATCATTTTCTAGGAGATAGCCTTCTATTTCACTCCCCACCTTCACTTTCCAAACTGTTTAAATTATTCAAATGAACAAGGATAATATATTGCATAAAATTATCTGTTTCTGTTTATCTCTATTTTCATCTCTCTTAAATTACCTTATGTTATCTTTATCTCTGTATAAGTTGCATCTTCTTGCTCCTATTTGACTCTGTTTTGGTATTCTTAGGTACAATAATAGATAATACATAGAGGTTGAAGTGTTTAAGAATGGGATACCAAATACACAGTCTGAAGGCCACATTTGATGACACTGCAACACTCCTGACCCAGATTAAAATATAATTGGGAAATATTTATCAAAGTAGATAAAAATACAATAAAGAATCATGAAATCACATTCTAATACTAACATGAAACCCATAGGAATTCTTAGGTATAAATTGATGACCTCCATTTTTATTTGATTTAGACATTATAGCTTTAAATCACTAAAGATTTGCTTCACCCTCGAATTTACTACCAACCATTTATAATCCTGCTCAGTGTGCATGTTTGCCTAGAGCAGAATCAACTAAAAGAAGTCTCTGTAACATGTCACATAAGAAGAGAATCTGAGAGGTGGAAGATTCCTCTGAACTCATCTGAAGTAATGATAAAACAATTCCTGTCCTCAAAGACTTTGTTTTAATGAAAAACCACAGAGAAAGGGGAGTTATAAAGACTGAAGGAAAGTGGGAGATGATGATAAGAGTAAAAATTATGAATAAAGTACTGGTAATATGCTTTGGAAAAGACCAGAAACTGATGTGAAGGCCTGCTTCTGGACAAAATAGGTGACAATTCACCTATAAGAGCTGAGATTTGGCTTGGGTTCAGAGGCCATGATTGTAGGATGGGGGGGAAAAGGGGTAGAGGATAATGACCCATGTATAGGCATAATTATTTGGAAATTACCAATGACCCAGGCTGAGGGTAACTAACAGGTCTCAAACTTGGTGAGTTTAAGGTTTTAAGTTTAAAGTAGATCTACCCCATTCACTAGCAAAGTGGACGAATGAAAACGGTTTGTTCCCACAGCCATGAAAGTGTTGGAAGAGGAGCTGTGAAGTAATTAGAGCTTGATGAGACATCTAAAATGCCAATGACATCTCTTGTAAGTTAATTGCCACTCATCTTGACTTGTCCTGCCACTGGACTACAATGATTCTGAAAGAGAGAGTGAGACAGATGATTTTGCACAACTCCATCTCACTTAAATTCAATTCAAGCACAAATCATCCCACATTATATTATGAGGCCAATTGTGATCATAAAGACAAAGGATGAATAAAAAAAATTAAGAAAGAAGACCCAGAAAAGTGAAATTACTTATCAGATGCTAAGTGATAGAACTGGAATCTTAACTCAGAGGTGTTAATTCAAATGTTATATCTTACTGCACCACACTATATAAAGTGTCTTGCAAATGTGAAAGTGTTTTATAAATGCAATTTAAAATCACTATTATTAGTAGTTGCTCCTTCCCAGAGTTGCATGATCTGTAAATCTGCTAGGAATTAATTCTATTTCAGTAGCCAAGTGATTGATAAAAATCTCAATGTATAGAGTCCAGGACACATTTCTATGTATTTCTTTGGATTTCTCTCTGAGTTATCAGGTACTTGTGGGTAAATACTCTTTCAGAGTGGTCATTAAAATCCGTTCCAAATATACTTTGCTGAAATATGATCCAGCCAATGCCATCGTCATCATCATCATCATCATCATCATCTTCATCATCATCTTCATCTTCTTCTTTTTCTTCTTCTTCTTTTTCTCCTCTTCTTCCTCATCCTCCTTTCTTATTCCTACATGGAATATATGAATAACCAAATCATCAAGCAATTTGCTGAAATTGAAGGAAATTAAACCATTCTCCTAACCTATAAGGCTAGTCACCCTGGCACACACACACAAAAATGAAATGAGTCTGACATAACTTATTGTTGATGAACCCACACAACTTCTTTTTAATCACTGTTTTCCTTTCTGAATGTTCTATAGCAAAACTTTTAATAATATGTTCAAGAATTTTGTCAGGCATACAAGGAAAGTTCATTAACTGGTGATATTCAGATCACTGTCTTCCCTTTTTTAAAAAAAATGGAATGGGGGCAGCTAAATGGCACAGTGGATAGAGCACCAGCCCTGAAGTCAGGAGGATCTAAGTTCAATCTGGTCTCAGATACTTAACACTTAGCTGTGTGACCCTAGACAAGTCACTTAACCCCAATTGCCTCAGCAAAAAAGCAAAAAATAAAAAATAAAATGGACTGTTTCCTACAGCATCTCATCCCCTTCATTATAATAATTAAATATCACTAAAAGTGGACTATTATAGTAACTTGTGTAATACCTATAGTATTATAGTATCTTGTGATGTAATTTTGGCTAGAGCTCTAGTTCTACCTATCAGTAACTGATAGCTGCTCTTACAATGTGCTTATATATCTTGGGTAAAATTATGCATTTTTGTTTTGTTGTTTGAAGTGCAAAAACATTCTTCTTGTGAAAACAAACATGAAAAATATTTTTTTGTATTTTTGAAAGCTTTCAATTTTTTTTTCATTTCATTTGGTAATTCTTCCACTCTTAGCAGTTTCTTATTACTTCTTTAATTCTCCTGTCATCCACCAATAATTAAATGAGCCATATTTATTTTTGCTAGTATAGCATTTCTTCCAGGTTTCCTATATTTTTTGAGTTTTAGTGCTTTTAATATTAATCTTGCATGAGTTGTGTTCATAGTCTATTATCTACTCCTGCTTCCATCTTCTATACATATAAATCAGATATTTAGAATTTTCACTTGCCATTTCCCTGCCACTGCTCCTGTTTCCACTGCCTGCCTACCCATCAAGTTTTATAAATTGCTATCTTCTCATATTTTTTTCTTTGACATGACACTAACTTGGCCAATTGCCTTTAATTGTCATTTAGTAGCACCTTTTGAAAGCTCAGTGCAGACAGAAGCTATATTTATTAACTGGAAGCTATTATTACTAATTGAAAAGCATGCAAGTAGCAAAAGTATTCTTTACCAGTATTACACAGAGAGAAGCACACAATTATAAGGTAGAACATAATAGGGATAAAACTGGAGGTATAGAGACAGACAGTATAAATGTTATATATTCTGTACTTAATGGCTTTTTGCATTTTGCAAATGCAATGAAAATACAAAGTGAGAAAAAATACACTTGGAGAAAACAAATTAGTAGACCAAAGGATAATTTACTTATCAGATCTTTGGAGAAGGGAGGAATTTATGACCAAAGAAGAACTAGAGACCATTATGAAAGGCAAAATAGACAGCCCTGATTACATTAAATTAAAAAGGTTTTGCACAAACAAGACCAACAGAAACACGATTAAAAGGGAACTAAAAAGCTGGGAAAAATCTTTACAGCCAGTGTTTCTGATAAAGGTCTTATTTCTAAAATATAGAAAGAGCTGTGTCAAATTTATAAGAAATGTTAAAGTTTAATCACATGTCTTATAAATAGTACTGCTCCTACTGGGTATTGTTTAGTCATTCATTTATGAATCCATTGATTCATTTGTTCAATACTACTACTAATTAATGATGGGGCACGTCACCTTAGAAAGATGATGAACTAGAAGTTCAGAAAGATACATTCATTTTCAGATATGGCCATTACGTATAATTGTTTAGCTTTATCATGTTATTTGGTACCAAGTTTAGAATATATTTAGAAAGTGTAGAATGAATTAATATCAATTGCTGGAGATACAAGATTAAAAAAAAAAACTAGAAAGAAACTAAAAGAAATTTAGATGGGTATACAAACAGGGGTTATTTCTATACCACTATGTTAAATTTAATAATGATAGAGATGGAGAATAGTTCTGCAGTTTCATTGATATAGTAAGGTTCTAGATATGGAGACTTCTTCTAACAATGAACATTGACACCTTCTCTAAAACTTAGAAAGAGTTAGCTATAACACTTAGCGTTTAAGTGACTTGTCCATGCCTCATTTCAAACTGAAACTTGATCTCAGGCCTTCCTATCTCTGTTTCCAGCTCTTTATTTTTAAAAAGTCATAGAATTATCTCCAATGGATAAATGGTCAAAAGATATGAACAATTTTCAGACGAAGAAATTGAAACTATTTCCGGTCACATGAAAAGGTGCTCCAAGTCACTATTGATCAGAGAAATGCAAATTAAGACAATTCTGAGGTACCACTATATACCTGCCAGATTGGCTAAAATGACAGGAAAAGAAAATGACAAATGTTGGAGGGGATGTGGGAAAACTGGGACACTGATACATTGTTGGTGGAACTGTGAACAGATCCAACCATTCTGGAGAGCAATTTGGAGCTATGCTCAAAAAGTTATCAAACTGTGCATACCCTTTGACCCAGCAGTGTTTCTACTGGGCCTATATCCCAAAGAGATTTTAAAGGAGGGAAAGGGACCCACATGTGCAAAAATGTTTGTGGCAGCCCTTTTTGTAGTGGCAAGAAACTGGAAATTGAAAAGATGCCCATCAGTTGGAGAATGGCTGAATAAATTATGGTATATGAATGTTATGGAATATTATTGTTCTGTAAGAAATGACCAACAGGAGGATTTCAGAGAGGATTGGAGAGACTTGCATGAACTGATGCTGAGTGAAATCAGCAGAACCAGGAGAACATTATACACAGCAACAAGACTATACGATGATCAATTTTGATGGACATGGTTCTCTTCAACAATAATGTGATTCAAACCAGTTATTCTGCGATGAAGATAGTCATATACATCCAGAGAGAAGCCTGTGGGAACTGAGAGTGAACCACAACACAGCATTTTAACACTTTCTGTGAATATTTCCATGCATTTTGTTTTCCTTCTTAGGTTGTTTTTTTTCTTCTTCTCTTTCTAGATCTGATGTTTCTTGTGCAGTAAGATAACTGTATAGATATGTATACATGTATTGGATTTGTCATATAATTTATCCTATTTAGCATGTATTAGATTACCTGTCATCTAGGGGTGGGGGATGGAGGGAAGGAGGGGAAAAGCTTGGGAAAAAAAAGTTTTTGCAAAGGTCAATGTTGAAAGGTCACTCATATGTTTTGTAAATAAAAAGCTTTATAAAAAAGCAATAAAAATAAAATAAAAGATGGTATATACAAAAAAGTTATAGAATTTAAAATTTTCACATACAATCTTTATTTCTTTTTTTTATGCCAATATGTTATTTTTGGTAATGAATATTTTATATTGCACTTGGCACAAAAGCACTTACTAAATGTGTGTTGATGAATTAATTAGTGAGTGCTCAATTATAAAATAACATTTTAAAATGATCAAGTGCTTACTATATGTAGAGCATTATGATAGCATTAAGAGAAATGCAGAATTTAGAGAAAGTATGTCCACTTCACTGAATTTAAAGTCTAGTAGAATAAGAAGCACAGTAACATTAATGTTCACTATTTGTATTAGTGGTTTAGAGAGATACAAAACAAGGTGAAGTTGGAATGTAATGGCATCTCTGACTAAGGACAGGAAAAGCTTCAAGATAGAAAAAATAAATATTAGATTGTAAAAAATGTATATTGCAATATTGTACATTGTAAAAATTATAATATTAGGTTGTAAAAAATAAATATTAGGTTTCTGGGAATTAAATGGCAAATAAGGAATTAGGAGCATTCCAGCAACATGGGAAGGTTATAGTACTAGAGAATTTGGGGGAATTTCCATCATGGATGTGGGAGAAATCAAGGCATGTATAAATGAAGAGAAAGTAATTCAGTTTAGCTGGAGCATAGGATATATGAGAATAATAGGAGATGTGGAAAGATAATATAATATCAGATTGTTGAGGGCCTTAAAATTAGCTTATTAGGTAACAATGAACCACTAACTATTTATGAGAAAAGAAATAATGTACCCAGACTTTTTCTTATGAAATAGTATTCTGGCATTCGCAGGAAAGATAGATTGAATGGGGGAGAAAGTGGACTAGTGAGTCCTTTGGGACAACTATAACAAATTTTAGGCATGTGATAATGATGATCTGTATTACATCATGGGAGTCATTTTGCTTCATATGAGCGTTTTCATGTGTCATAAAAAAGTAATTCTTTCCTCCCAAATTGCAAAATAGCTCAATATCTATTGTATTTTTTGAATTGCTTTTATATTTGCAATGTTCAAAGTACTCATTATGTCTTACACAGACTATTTTAAAAGTCTCTTCCCACTCCAACCCACCTTATAGAGCACTGCCAGGAGATATTAGACCATATACCCCCTAGCTAAAAATAAACACACAAATGAATAAATGGGTAGATAAATAAATGTGTTAATAGATTATTTGATTGATTTTCATTACTTTATCTGAAAACTGTTCTTATCTTTTAATCATTTATTAATTGGGAAATGCCTCTTATTCCCACAAATTTGACCCATTTTTCTACACAGATGAGAAATGACGCTTTGTTAGAGCTACTTGCTTCATTTTATTTTTCACATTTACCATTGCTAACTGTATTTCCCCTTCATTCCATTTCTCCTGTTTATTCAATTCTCCATCTCATTTCATCCTGTCCTTTCTCAAAAGTGTTTTGCTTTTGTCCATTGCCACCTCCAATCCACCCTCCTTTTTATAAGTAGCCACTAATTAACTCTTTCCTCTCCTACTTCCCTGTTGCTGTTATTTGTTCCTTCCTTCTTGAAGAGGACTATAATATCAGGGAGATGATGCCATGGCATGCAATTAAATTGGAATTAAGTAAAGAAGGGTTGTGCAAGGTCATCTGCCTCACTTTCCCCTTCATTGCCATCTAGCCAGATATAAATCAGGATAACTGGAGAAAGCCCTGGATGAAATGGGAGGTCTTGTTCTTTTTAACCTAAGATCTTCAACAGGTCTTAGTTTAACTGAACCTGCACCCATCCAGTGATTAAGATTAGATAGCAATTGTGGCAAAGAATCTCCTTTTTCATCTAGTCCAAAAGAAAAAGAGAAAAAGAAGAAGAAGAAAAAAAAAAGAAAGAAGAGAAAGTGGAAAAAAGAAGAAAAAGAGGAAGAAGAAAAAGAAAGAAGAAAAAGAAAGAGAAAGAAAGAAAAAAAAGAAGAGGAGGAAGAGGATGAGGAGGGGAATACCCTCTGGGTTTCTGAAGGAAGGAAAAAAAGAAAGAACTGAGTCATCTTGTTTGTCCTTCATTCTCAAAGAAGACTATGACATATCAGGGAGGCAATGCCATGACATGCAAGTGGATTGGATAGAAGTGAGGAAAGGGTGTTCAAAGTCACTTGCCTCACTTTCCCTTCCAGATCCATTTGGGTCCAGTGGCCAGATATAGATCAGGATCAAGATGACTGGTGATGGCCCTGGAGGAAATGGAAGATCTTGCGTCTTTTTAAACTAAGGTCTTCTCTAGGTGCCAGTTTGATTGAGGCCACACCCATTCAGTGATTAAAGGTAGGTAGCAATTCCCTGTAGGGTAAGTTAAAGTCCTGTACTCAATTGAGTTTGTATGTTATTCCCTCTTTGAACCTACTCTGATGAGAGTAAGTATTTCATGATACCTCCCCCATTTTCTCTTCTGCTACAAAAGCTCTTTGGTACCTCCTTCATATCAGATGATTTACTCATTTATATTTCTCCTTTTCCGTTTCTCCCAGCATATTTCTCTTTCTCATCCCTTAGTTTTTAAAGATATTCTATCATATAAATGGTCAAAGACAATTTTCAGATGAAGAAATTGAAACTATTTCTAGTCATATGAAGAGGTGCTGAGAATCCACTACATACCTATCAGATTGGCTAAGATGATAGAAAAAGATAATGATGAGTGTTGGAGGGGATATGGGAAAACTGGGACACTGATGCATTGTTGGTGAAGCTGTGAATGGATCCAGCCATTGTGGAGAGCAATCTGGAACTATGCTCAAAAAGTTATCAAACTGTGCATACCTTTTGACCCAGCAGTGTTTCTACTGGGCCTATATCCCAAAGAGATCTTAAAGGAGGGAAAGGGACCCACATGTGCAAAAGTGTTTGTGGCAGCCCTTTTTGTGGTGGCAAGAAACTGGAAATTGAAAGGATGCTCATCAATTGGAGAATGGATGAATAAATTATGATATATGAATGCTGTGAAATATTATTGTTCTGTAAGAAATGACCAACAACATGATTTCAGAGAGGCCTGGAGAGACTTGCATGAACTGATGCTGAGT
>JAJPUD010022128.1:0-21940 GCA_023553655.1 Myrmecobius fasciatus | reverse complement strand
TGAATATTTCCAAGCATTTTGTTTTCATTCTTAGGTTGTTTTTTTTTCTTCTTCTCTTTCTTGATTGATGTTTCTTGTGCAGTAAGATAACTGTATAGATATGTATACATGTACTGTATTTCTCATATAATTTATCCTATCTAGCATGTATTAGATTACCTGTCATCTAGGGGTGGGGGGTGGGGAGAAGGAAAGGAAAAGCTTGGGGAAAAAAAGGTGTTTTTTTTTTTTTGCAAAGGTCAGTGTTGAAAGGTCACTCATGTTTTGTAAATAAAAAGCTTTATTAAAAAAAATAAAATAAAAAAATTTTAAAAAAAACGAAATGATGATGGAAAACTGCCATTATGTCATGGAATCAGAGGTCAAAACAGGTGCCAATCACCCCCAAAAAGAGATCCCAAAATAAAAACTTTATGGCCACATTTCAAAAAAATCAGATCAAGGGAAAATAACTACAAGTGATCGGAAAAAAACAACTCAAATACTGGGGAATTACAATTGCAATTAGACAGGATTTGGCCCCTGCAGTATTAAACAATCTGATGTCATAGATTGTAATATTCCCAAAGGCAAAGATCTGCAGCCAAGGAAGAATTAGCCAGCAAAATTAAGCATAGTGCATCAAGGAAAAAATGGACATTCAATAAAATAGAAGGATTTCAAGCTTTCAAAAAGATAAATTGATAACTAAGCCAAAAAAAACCTGACTTCTAATAACAAGGCCCAAGATAATGATAAATAAGTAAAAAAAAAAACAGAAATAAAGAAAAGGAAATAATTGGATTAAACTCTTTACATCTATACATGGGAAGATGATCTTTGTAATTCTTTTAAAAATGTATCATGCCAGGTGGTGCAGTGGATAGAGCACCAGCCATGAAGTCAGGAGGACCTGAGTTCAAATTAGGGTCTCACACACTTAACACTTTCTAGCTGTGTGATCCTGGGAAAGTCACTTAACCCCAGTTACCTCAACAAAAAGAAAAAAAAATGTATCACTATGTGGATTGAATATGTGTAACTCTTTTAAATTCCTTTCCTTATTTGCCATGTTGTACAGAAAGGATCAGGCAGGGAAGTTTGGGGGGCATAGGAACACTGAGAAAGAAAAAAAACAAAAAAAAAAACAAAAAATGAAGATGCTGTGTTCAAGCTATATTCAATCTCCATAGTTTTCTCTCTGGACACAGAAGTCATTTTAAAGGCCTAATTTCTTTCTTTTTTAAATATTAAATATGTGCAATTCTATACATATTCCCACAATTGTCATGTTGCATAAGAAAAATCAGATCAAAAAGGGAAAAAATGAGAAAGAAAGGAAAACTTAAGCAATGAACCACAAACATACTGAAAATAATTATGGTGTGATCCATACTCAATCTCTTCAGTCCTCTCTCTGAGTATAGAAAGCTTTCTCCATCACAAGTCTATTGAAATTAGGCTGAATTGCCTTGCACATGAAAAGAACCAAATCCACCACTGTTGATTATCACATGATCTTGTTGCTGTGTACAATGTTCTCTTGGTTCTATTCATTTCACAGCATCAGTTCATGTAGGCCTCTTCAAGCCTTTCTGAAATCATCCTACTGATCATTTCTTATAGAATAATAATATTCCATAAGATTCATATACCAGAAAAACCTGGAAAGACTGATGCTGAGTGAAGTGAACAAATACTTTCCAAGAGTATATTGTACACAGTAACAGCCAGATTCTGTGATGATCAACTATCGTACACTTAAATCTTCTCAGCAAAACAGTTATCTAAGACAATACAAATAGACTTAGAATAGAAAGCATGATCTGCAATTAGAAAGAACTAAAAAGACTAAATATCTTTACTTTCAACTTTTTTCGTTCTTGTTTGCTTTTTGTTTCTCTTTTTTTTCCCTTTTGTTGTTATTTTTCTTTCACAACGTCACCAATATGGAAATATATTTTAAAATGATTGCATAACCTATATCAGATTGCTTGCCGTCTTGGCTTAAGGGGGGCAGGTAAGAGCAGTAGGGAGAAAAAAAATGGAACTAAAATTCTTACCAAAAATAAATGTTGAAAACTATATTTACATGTAATTCGAAAAATAAAATGCTATTGAGGAAAAAATGTATCACTATTAGTACAACTAGAAGGAATATACATAGAGAGAGGGCATGGAAATAAAGTGAAAATGACATAAAATAAAGGATGAGATGAGTGCTATGGGTACAGAAAAAAAAAAGAGATATAATCGTGTTAATTATTTAACATGCAGAGATACAAAAGACCTTTTACACTTGAGTAGAAAATTGGAGAGTGGGCAATGAGCAGCACTGGAACCTTTCTCTCATCTGCACTTACTCAAAGAGGAAATATTAAACAGTTGAAAATAGTATCTACAGGGAACTAAAAGAAGAGGAGATTAAATAAAGGGGGCAGAGTGTGAAATGACAGAAGGGAAGGCAGATCGGGGGAGGTGGAGAAACAAAATACTGGTGAGTTTTTGTCTTCTTGTTTTCCAGTTTTTGCAATGATTTTTGTCAAAGAGTAAGTACTTATCTCATAAGGCTGAGGTCTTTGAATTTATCAAACAATAAAATACAATGGTCACTGATCTTACACTGTATTTCTTAGCCAAAATTCTAAAATATGTTCTATACAAGAAACACAGATGAAACAGACACACAGAGTACAAAAGTAAGAAATTGGAGGAGAATCTATTATGCTTCACTTAAAGAAGAAAAGCAGGAGTAGCAAATCTTCTCTCAGATAAAAGAAAAACAAAAATAAACTTAATTAAAAGAAATATTGAAGGAAACTATATATTTTAAAAATGCATTGTAGACAATGAAGCAGTGTCAAATACACACAGACATATACACACACACACATACATACCCCAAGTAGTATAGCAACAAAATTCTTATAAAAAGAAGTTAAGTGAATTAAAGGAAATTATAGATAATGCAACTAAATAAGAAGAAACTAAGGAGATAAATATTAGAAAAATCAGATATAATAGACATTTGGAAAAAATGAATGGAAAAGTAATGAATATGCATTTTTCTCTCAGTAGAACATGATCCATAGACAAAAATATACAATGTGATACAACATAAAAACTTCAAAATCAATTGTAAAAAGGCAGAAATATTCTGTGTATTTTTGGATCATAATGCAATAAAATTACATTTAACAAAGGCAGATAAACTAAAAATTAATTGGAAACTATTCTAATCCTAAAGAATAAGTGTGTCAAAGAACAAGTAATAGAAAGAATCAATAAATTAATTAAAGATAATGATAACAATGAGACAACATACCACTATTTATGAGAGGGGTAGACTATGCAGTGCTTTTGGGAAAAATTATTTCTCAAAATTCTTGTATCAACTAAATAGAAAAAGAACAGATTAATGAATTTGACATACAACTAAGAAATGATCAACAGGATGATTTCAGAAAGGCCTGAAGAGACTGGCACAAACTTAACACTTAGTCAAATCAGTAGAATCAAGAAACCTGTGATGGATTTGGCTTTTTTCAACAATAAGGTCATTCAGGCTAAATTCAAGAGATTTGTGATAGAGAGAGCCATCTGCATCCAGAAAGAAGACTCTTGGCACTGAATGTAGATCACAACATACTATTTTCACCTTTTTTATTATTTGTTTCCCTTTTTTCTTTATCATTTCTTTTTTTTTCCTTTTTGATCTTATTTTTCTTGTGTGGCATAATTGTGGAAATATGTATACCAGAATGTGTATGGCACACATTCTGGAAATATGTGGAATTATGGAAATTTCCACAACTGTGGAAATATGTATAGCACATGCGTAACTATATTGGATTTCTATATTGGATAACTATATTGGATTGCTGTCTAACAAAAGGGGTGGGAAAAGGGAGGGAGAAAAATTTGGACAAAAAGATTTTTCAAGGGTGATTGTTGAAAACCATCTTTCCATTTATTTTGCAAATCAAGAACTATTAATAAAAAATCTTAAAGAAAAATTGTGACCTTTTCTATATATGTATTTCTGAACTAAGATTTGATTTCAGGTATAATTCTGACCAAAAGGAATATGTTCTTTGGTAATAAGAAGTATTTTTATCTTATTTACTACTCTACATCCAACCCTTCATTCTCCATTGCTGCATTGTACTACTGAACTTGATAGTTTGATCTCACTTATTGCTAAATATACGCTCTCCTTCCTTTAACATTCTTTCATGAAAATAAAAAAAGGAAACTTTCATAACTGAATTCTCAAAAAAGAGCCCAATTAACTCAGGAAAGTAAGTAATTAAGTGACTTGTCCAAAGTTACACAGCTAGTGAGAAGCAAAAACAGGAGTGTTAATAGATTCACATCTTCTGTTTCCAAATTCACTCTTTCATCAATCTTTCTACCAGCTGTCACCCAGATGTCAGTAGAGTTAGAATGAGGAGGTAGAGAAAGAAAAATTGTCAAAGAGAAATATTTAGTTCCTTCATCCCTAAATCAATTGATGTGATCAAAATATGTGATAACAGATGGTGGGTGGTCAATGTTTTTTTGTTTGTTTGTTTATAGTAATAGCATCCTATATCTCATTATAAAGCATCCCTCTTTTAAATCAAATCAAAAGGGGAAGATAGTCAAACAAAAGGGTAATACACTTGCTTTAAAAAATTTAAACCTTAGAAATAGTCAAAAAATTTGGAAGAATAGAAAAAAGAATACCTCTTTGTTGCAGAGAGGTATATTTTCTGCCCTCCTACCTTCACCTATCAATCATGAATTTTTGCATCTTCTACTCATCTGAAAAGAAACATCCCAAGTAGTATTGGATAGTCAGTTTTTGAACCACTATTGAGGGAACAGAGCGACATATTTCAGGTATAGAAAGGTAGCCACTGAAGGAAGGAAGAAGCTTTAAGCAATGTGTTCTCTGACAGCAAACTCAGTCAGGTTGGGACTCAGAGAGTTAACCTTGTTAATCAAGAATCAAATTTTAAAAAGAGGCAGACCCTGTCAGGCCAAATAAGCATCATACCCAACAAAGATGCTATACTAAAGAGAAGAAGCCTTGACCACATATATTCTCTACATATGGTCTTCTCAATCATTATATTCTAAGTCTATGTATACTTTTCACCAACAATGTTATAAGTATCCTTGAAAGAGTGTGTCCCTGCTTTTAAGGGAAGGGAAGGGAGAAATAAAGGTAAGAGGAAGCACATTAGATTTTATAGCTACTCTTTTCAATAGACTTAGTAAATGTCCATGCTAAAAGCTAACTATATCTATTGGGTGTCTGTGTATGAAAAACAAACCTACTGGAGATTATATTAGGAGAATAATGCATCCAGAATTCATAGTAATAGCCAATCTTTTGGAACCCAAATGCCAGAATAAATCTAAGTAGCCAAAATGACCCACTAAGGATATTACCATAAGAATAAACTTTTTTTACAAGCTAGGGGTTATAGCTGATATATTCTATTCTATTTTATGTCTAAAAATGGACAAAAATATTTTGGATTAATTTACAACTTTTTTTCCTGGCAAAATAATTATGGAAACTATTTTACTATTCCACATTTATATGAACCACTAGGAATTTGTGGACAATAAGTCTAATTATCTGAATTTAAGCTACTGACATTCTCCATGCCCTAAAACTTTAACTGTTCAGATTTAATACAGAGATTCATCATCATATAGAAAAATAATATGTTATATTTATTATGCAACATCTATATACACATTCATCTAATTCTACATGTATATATTTTGTTATGTACATATATGTAGATATATTCTAAGATAATTTCTCAGTAAGTTTCTGCAATGATTAATTGAATCACTATTTGCCTAATGAAAAACAGGAAGAACAATTTAGTATTAAGGCACATTCTGTTATTACCTTTGAGATACAACAGTCTATTCAAAGGGAATATTCATCCACTGAAAGCCCTTAAATTAATCCTCAAAAATAAACAATTGCTTAATTAGCCCAAGGCACAGAACTCACACTGTAATTTTCAAACGTCAAAAAGGGAAAAGTAATTAGACTCCTGGGTATAATTAAACCATCTAGTATGAGCAGTGCCAAATTCTAGTTTAGTCATTTCTAGTACACAGTATTCAATTTTTATAATAGTGAAAAATCTCACTTTAGGTTTGCGGAGTTGAAACAGGCTCCTTTTGGCAAATGTTCCTAAAAACTTTTTTAGATGAGAATTTTTATTTTTAATAACATTTTATTTTCCCCAATTACATGTTAAGAAAACATTTAGTATTCATTTTATGAGATTTTGGATATAAATTTTTCTCCCTCCTTTTTCTCCCTTTTTCCAAAAATTATAGGTAGTTTGATACAGGTAATACAAGTGCTATCATATAAAACACATTTCCATATGAATTAGCTGTGAAAGAAAAAAACAAATCAAAGGGGGGGGGATGAAAAAGAATAAAGTAAAATTTAAAAAAATGCTTTTATTTCCATTCAGAGTTAACCTGATCTTCATCTGGATATGGATACTGTTTTCCTTTATGAGCTTTTTGTTATACTCTTAGATCATTGTGGGGCTGAGAAGAGCTAAGTCAATCAAACCTGATCATCACATAGTGTTCCTTTTACTGTATACAATGTTTTCCTGGTTCTATTCATTTCACTTTGCATTAGTTCATATAAGTATTCCCAGATTATTCTGAAATCTATCTATTCATGGTTTGTTATTGCACCATAGTTTTCTATTATATTCATATGCCAAACTTCATCTGCCATTTCTCATTTGATAGTTATGTCCCTAGTTTCTAATATTTTGCCATTACAGAAAGGACTCATAAATATTTTTTTTTGCATCAGTAGGTCCTTTTCTCTTTTTTATGACCTCTTTGGAATATAGAAGTACTAATGGTATTGTTGGACCAAAGGATATACAGTTTGGTTGTCCTTTAAGCATATTCCCAAATTGCTCTCCAGAATGATTGGATCAGTTCACAACTTCAGTGTCCCAAATTTTCCACACCCTCTCCAACATTTTTTATTTTCCTTTTTTTGTCATATTAGCCAACCTGATAGATGGGAGGTAGTACATCAGAGTTGTTTAATTCCCATTTCTCTAATCAAAAGTGATTTAGAGCACTTCTTATGCTTATAGACAACTTTAATTTCTTCATATGAAAACTGCCTGTCTATGTCATTTGACCATTTATCAATTGGAGAATGATTTATGTTCTTGTTAATTTGACTCATTTCTCTATTTTTTGAGAAATAAAGCCTTTATCAGATACTTGCTGTAAAGAACATTCTCCTGCTTTCTGTTTTCCTGTTAATCTTGGTTACATTCCTTTTATTTGTAAGAAAAAAAATGAAAGAAATGTTTTTTGTTAGGAATTGGTGCTGTAGGGGGGCGGAGCCAAGATGGCGAACTGCGGACAGCTTTCTCTGGGAACTCCTGGGACATTCCCTCAAACCCAGACAAAGTAAGCCTTCCAACTGGTTTCTAAGTGAGAGCACCGCCAAGCATTTGGACTACAACGCCCTTCTATCAAAGATCTACCTTGAAAGAACTCAGGAGAAGGTTAGCCTCAGGGGAAATCGGCCGCTGGTCGCGATTGGACTCCAGCCGGGGCGGAAGTCAGGGCTGCGATAGAGGGGCGGATTTTGGGCACCCAGGAAGCCCCTGGGAGACACCTGGGCCACTTTGCTCTGCTTGCGGGCAGGTGCTTTGGCAGATCTGCCTTTGGAAAAGGGTAGATCGAAAGCAGCTGAAAACGTGGTTCTAGTGCGAATCTAGCCAGACCAGCCTCAGACCGGAAGTCAACTCGGAAAACTGCCCCAGGACAAATACAAATTGTTGCAGTTTTCTCTGGTTTTGACCAATATCCCAACTTTAAATCATGAGCAAGAAGCAGAAGAGAGCTCTCACCATAGAAAGCTTTTACGGAGAAAAAATAGAACAGTCCCCAGATCCTGACATTATGAAAACAATCCCAGATGAAGCCACAAAGGCAGACTTAAGTTGGTCTCCCTTTCAGAAGGCTTACCTGGATGATTGCATTAAGAATCTCAAAAGAGAGCTAGAAGAAGAATGGGGAAATAAATTGAGATCAGGGCAACAGAAATATCAAAAACTGGAATTGGTGCTGTATTTTCTCAAAAGCTTTGCTAACAATTTTTAAAAAAGACAACAAGAAAAAGAAGACATAGTTATATCTAGAGTAAGATTTCCACAATTATATTGCCTACACATTGTCCAGATTACGGCATTCAATTAAATATGTTGCCTGTATAGTCAAAGAAAGAAGATCTGAAAGCCAGAGATAATGAGAGAGTGCATTTCAGGAAAAGAATATAATTGCTAGCACCAGCCCTGAAGTCAGAAGGACCTGAGTTCAAATTTGGTCTGACACTTAACATTTCCTAGCTGTGTGACCTTGGGCAAGTCATTAAAATACAATTGACTCAGAAAAATATATATATATATAATTGCCGTGAATAAATGGAGGAAGAAGAGATAGGAAAATGTTGGAAAATATTCAGGGGTCTAATTGCCAAGACAAACCCAAGAATTATGTGAACATAATTATAAAATACTTCTCATACAAATAAAGTCAGATATAAACAATTGGAAAAATATCAGTTGCTCATGAGTAAGCCAAAAAATATAATAAAAATGATAATTATGCCTAAATTGGTTTACTTGTCCAATGCCATACCAAACTGGCAAAAATGTTTTATAGAACTTGAAAAAATAATAACAAAATTCACCTGGAAGAACAAAAGGTCAAGGATATCAAGCTAATTAATGGAAAAAAAAGGATGGTGGCTTAACAGTATCAAACTGAAAACTCTATTATAAAGCAGCAATAAAAACCATTTGTTACTGCTAAGAAAGAGTAGTAGATAAGTGTAATAGATTAGATACACAGGACACAATAATCAAGGTCTATAACAAAACATTGTTTGATAAACCCTCAAAGTCCAGCTTCTGGAAGAACTCACAACTTGTCAAAAATTGCTGGGAAAACTGGAAACAATACGGCAGCAACTTGACATAGACCTACATCTCACACTCCATAGTAAAATAAGGTTAAAATGGGTACATGTTTTGGGCATAAAGGATGATACCATAAACAAATTCGGGGAACAGGGGATAATTTACGTATCAGATTTTTGGAGAATGGAGGAATTTATGACCAAAGAAGAAGTAGAGGACATTATTAAAGGCAAAATGGACAACTTTGATTACATTAAATTAAAAAGGTTTTCCACAAACAAAACCAACAGAAACAAGATTAAAAGGAAAATACAAAGCTGGGAAAAAAATCTTTATAGCCAGTGTTTCTGATGAAGTTCTCATTTCTAACATATATAAAGAACTGTGTCAAATTTATAAGAATACAAGTTATTCCTCAATTGATGAATGGTTGAAAGGTATAAATAGACAATTTTCAGATGATGAAATTAAAGTCATCCATAGTTATGTGAAAAAATACTCTAAATCACTATTGACTAGAGAAATGCAAATTGAAAGAATTTTGAGGTGCCATCTCCTACCTCTCAGATTAGCTAAAATGACAGAAAAAGACAATGATAAATGTTGGAGTGGATGTGGTAAAACTGGGATACCAATGTATTGGGAATTGATTCAACAAGTCTGGAGAGCAATCTGGCATTATGAATGAAGGACTATAAAGTTCTACATAACTTTTAACCCACCAGTGCCATTACTGGATCTGTATTCCAAGGAAATTATAAAGGAAGGAAAGGAGTCACATATGGAAAAATATTTGTATCAGCTCTTTTTGTGGTAGCAAAGTATTGGGAAATAAGTAGATGTCAATCAATTGAGGAATGGCTAAGAAATTGTGATATGAAGGTAATTTAATATTATTGTTCTATGAAAATAATAAACAAGCTGATTTTAGAAAGGCCTGGAAAGATTTACATGAACTGCTACTAAGCTGCACAAGCAGAACCAGGAATGCTTTGTACACAATAACAGCAAGAATGTGTAATAATTAACAATGAAAAAATTTGGTTCTTCTCAGTGGTTCAGTGATCCAGATCAATAACAATAGTCTTTGGGGACAAAATGTCATCTGCATCTAGAAAAAAAAAAAAAACTAAGAAGACTGAATGTAAACCAACACATACTATGGTTACTTTTTTTTTTCTTTTTTAAAATCTCTTCCATGTTTTTTTTTTCCTTTTGCTCTGATTTTTCTTTCCCCAATATGATTCATAAGGCAATGTGTATTAAAAGTAAATTTACTAAAAATAATTATTTTAAAAAAGAAAGTGTTCAATAAGTACAATCTAATAATGTAGTTTAACTGAAATTTAGATACAAAAAATTAAGTAAAGAGAAATGAGTCTAGAAAGTCAGGATGAAGCCAGAATTTTTAATATATTAAATGCCACATGGAGTTTTTCTTAGATGCTAATGGAGGTAAGTAACAAGGGATGATTTTTGAATGGAGGGAAAAGATGGTCAGATTAGAGTCACTGGAAAATTATATTTTGTCAGTTGTATGAGATATAAACTGAAAAGACAGTTTAGAGACTAGGCTATTTAAAATATTCAGGTGAGGGTTAGTGGGAACTTAAAAGATGGGACACAGAATTTGAGTGGAAAGAATGAGAAATTGCAGAGATAAAATTGCTAAGACTTGGAAAATGATTATTTATGAGCAAAGTAAGGGGGCTAAGGAAGGAAATAAGCATTTATTAAGTGCCTGCTATGTCCCAGGCACAATATTTTTTTATTATTATTATTAACACATTTCATATTAAAAGAGCAGGAAGAAACAAATACAATTCCAAAGTAATGAACCTTGGTGACTGAGGGAATGATGGTATCCTCTACAGAAACAAGGATATTTGAATTAGAAGGAGATTTACAGAGAACAGTGATGAATTCAAATTATGAAATGATAAGCTTGATGTGGGACATCAAAATGAAGATGCCATGAAGGCAAATGCATATGTGAGCCTAGAGTTTTCATAAGAGAGAACATGGAGTGAATATATTTGGGAAAGGGCCCAATACCTTCATTGTTCCCATTATCTTTATTCTCTAAAGCCCTTTTTTGCATCGATTATTACTATAAAGCTAGAGTTTTATTAATCATGTCCGACCACAATCTCAGAAGAACCAAAATTTCTGAGAATTCAAAAATTGAATTAAATATAGCTATTGGAAGTTAGTAGCCTGAAGCTACTAACCGACAATTATTTGTGTAAATAGTCCTTCAAACATCATCAACAAGGATAGTAGACAAAAAGTTCAGAATGCATTATTATTCATAAAATATTACAAGACTTCATTGAATACCTGGACATTCTATACCAATGCCTGAGAATACAAGAAAAATTTTGTTTAAGCAAGGATCAAAACTTTAATTGAAACAGGGTGAAATGGAGAGGGGGTTGTGTATTTAGAATAATATGAGTCATTTTCTCTGATTATAAGCAGTGGGTCCTCGGACATGGTAGAATCATTATTTGGTTTAGACTTTTGGGTTTTATTTTTGGTTTTTGTTGTTGTTTTTATGTCAAGCCAATCTTAGACACCTTTTATTTGATCAACAATAATGATAAATGGCGTATATTTAAGGTCTTTAAAGTTTGCAAAAGCTTTTTCACATATTATTTCATTTCTGTGTCATGACAATGCTATGAAGTAATAATTAGCATTTGTAGAAAACTTTAAGTTTTGCAAAATGCTTTACAAATATTATCTCATTTTTTCCTCATAGAAATAATGTGTTAGGTGTTATGATAATTTTCATTTTACAGATGAAAAAAAAAAACTTGCTGAGGGAACTAAGAAGAGGCAGAGAGAAGATAATCTTCCCATGACTCTCCCAGCATTGGTTAACTTAACTGTTTGAGGCTATATTTAAACTCTGGCCTTTCTTATTGTAAATCCAATACTGTAATAATTTATCAAATTATTATCAATTGAGATAATATTTTTAAAGGAATTAACATGATGTTTGGCACATAATAGCTGCTAAATAAATGCTTGTTTCCTTCTTTGTTTCATTTTATACATAGATGAGGGCAATAAAGTTCACAGAGTTTCAAGAATGATATAGGTACCAATATATAGTATCATTAATAATTTCACAGTAATGCATAGTTTGTCATGTTTTTTGTTACATGCAAGAAGTTGTATTTGCTGTTTGGTTTTTAACAAAAAAAGTCACTCCTATATAATCCTTTCATCATACTACAGAGGCCTACTTAAGTGTTATTGAAATCATTTTTCTCCTTGAGAAGTCTCAGGGCCTCTTAAGGACCCATTTCTGTCATCAACATCTACTTCCACAGAGTTCCAAACATAATCAATCAGCAGAACCCACATCAACACTTGATCCTAACATTGCCAGTGAATGAAAACCATTTTCTATTGGCCTCCTTCCAGAACAATTGAACTTTGACATACAAACACAGGAGGAATAGATTTCAATCTGCTATGCTTTCCAGCACTCTAAAAGAGTGAAAAGTATGAAGGAAATATGAAATAAGTTCAAGGAATACTTTGAAAATATAGGGCTTCCAGGATCTTCTTCATTCATTTTTAGCATATTTGAAAGACTTTATTGTCACTCATATACACTCAGTGGCATCAAAAACTCTGAATAATATGACCCTCCAAAAGAGGAAAACTAAGCTATGTTCAAAAGCAGGAAAGCCAAAACATGGATATAGACATCCTTATATGATTCAAAACTTTTTTTTTTTAATTAGAGCTGTTAGTCCTTCATTCTCAAAGGGGACCATGACATCAGGGAGGGACTATGACATATAAGTAAATTGGATTTAATACCAAAATTGATTTAAAATCAGAACTATAATTTAATTGGAATAGAGAACTCAGACTGAATAAATTCTATCAGATTAAAATCCATTCCACAATATATAGTTTTACAATATGCCTGTGGAACTGGTAGGAGTTAAGAGACTTGAGAAAAGAGATAGACATTTTGAGTCAGGTTTTGAACTAGACCCCAAGGAGACAAGATCTCTATTCATTATACTCTGCTAAACTTAGACTTCCAAATCTACCTGGTATAAAACAATGTCAGGATTTTCTGTTCCTTGAGATAATTAGATATTTTGTTTGTTTGTTTTCAGAAAAATGGGGTAAAATGCAAAAGGAACACCTAATTAGTACCTCACCTAACTGAATGCTTGGAATAGGGAACCAATTAGTATTTAGTTAATAGAAAACATAATTGCCTATGCAGTCTTCACATAAAGAACCTTTGGAAATGCCTTTATTATTTTTCTTTCAAGTTTTGAGTCAAGAGAATTAGGTTTAGATAGGTATCTTGGGAGAAGCTGTTTTAATCCAAAATCTCTCATTAATTTATTGGTGAAATCTTAACAATTCTCTAAATCTCCCTGGGTTTTTTTTAAGCCCTGAGGTTATTTTTTCTGAGTTGTGTCTAAAGGAAGTAGTCATGTATTTTACAAAACCCTGGAGAAAATAATAAGCTTCTTTCTATGTGAGGATTTCAATTTTTTAATGAATTAATTTAATGGGAGGATGGAAAGGGACTTTTGAAAATATCTACACATGCATAACTTCCCATAAGTTTCACTGATATTCTTCCTTTGGCCAGTGGCTAATTCAATTGAACTCTTTCAATTCAATAAGCCTTGAGTAAAAGCATGAATTGCACTGGGGCAATAGACATCACACTAAATAGTTTTCTCCCTCAAGGAGTTTACATTCCACATTCCAAAATATGCCTCAAAATTCTTTCCAAGCAAGTTTAGCTGTAGGAATCATTAATTCAGTGATTAGTTATTTTTAGAAGTTCCTCTATGTTTTTCCTAGTTTCCTCAAACATTATAGGAGGTCTTGATATCTTATATCTTAATATCTTAATGAAACTTATTTATAGTGATAAAATGTTATTATTTTAAGGAAATCTTTGTGGGATATTTCTCACACACTATTCTTGCAATAACTCTACCTCACTGCCGCAGATGACCTAATTTCTAAGTAATTCTGCTATTAGCCACTCTTAGCTTGCTATATTGATCATTCTGAAAATTTAGGTAAGCAATAAGTACCTCCAACCATTGTCAAAGACCAAAAGGAGATGCTAGACTATCCAACTGTTTTGGCTCTATCTACTTTGGATAATAAGGATACTACATTGGCTATGTTTCTTTCTACCCTTTTCCTAAAACCAAGAAAATATCCAACCATAGAGGTACAAGGTGAGATGGTCCTGACTAATTACAGGAGACTACCATCTTTACCTTCAGATATGACTCACATAACAGGAAGTTTAAAAACCACTGATCAAATCTGGATCCATATAAATAGAATACCTAAAATATAACTGAAAGGCAGGATGAACTTACTCTGTCACTTTCAAATGAAGGTGTCAACTTGAAATAAAGATAACTGTCAAAACAGTGTATAGTACCAGTACACAGGAATGGACAGGAGAGGCTAAGGGAGACAGGATTAGATACATTTCAACCAGGAGGGTATCTCATGGGAGACATAGCCTCCAGAAGTTTAGGTAATTTGTTTTGCATAAAAATTAAAAGTCAATAAAGACTGAGGGAATGTTCTAATTTTCAAATATTTCTCAGGTAATTCATTGCCCTGGGATCAGGCAAGACCTGCTGTTTTCAACAATTTTCACTCTTAGTTAAAACCAATTCCATAGCTGACCATGGGAGGCATTAAAGTGACTGAGAAGTTGGCAGAAGAAGGCCTTACAAAGAACACTAGCACATGGGGAAGAAATAAAAGGGAAGAGTAACACGCTGTCCATTTAATTGGCCATCATATTTTAAGGCTTGGAGATTTCATACAGCTATCTGGTTTCTGAGAATGTCTCCTGCTGCAGTCAGTCATTTCTTCTGGAAATCTTCCATTTGAGGCATCCTAAAATAGGTGTATTCTCAGAGCAGCTTTTTCCATGAAAAATTCCTAACAAGAATGATTGCGGATTTACTATCCTGAGAAATTGAATGTATATTTTGGGACTGTTCATTATCAAGTAGAGGTTTAACAGTGTTGCCACATTATTTAAATATTTTCAAAAAGAGAAGTCTAGACTGACTACCAGAAAGAAAGCTAGCTTAAATTCTGCCCAAGACTGCTCTTGAATAAATACAATAATAGAGGCTAAAGTGGTAGGAGCTTTAGAGATTTTGTCCAATTCCTTATCTTTTATAGATGAGCCAGCTGATAATGGGAAAGATTATGTGACTGGTCCCTGAGTATGCAATCTGATTCCTATTTACCTTACCAATCAGCTTTTCATATACCTTTCATTCCACTTAACTTGGTCCTATACACTGGTCTTTTTTGCCTCTGTTACAGATGGTCCCCAAATCCTGGAATGCACTCATTCATGACTTCTAGAATCTTCAGATTCCTTCAAGATACAATTTAAATGCTTCCTTCTATATGGCAAATTTTCTGATCCCCATTATTAATATTTTTTGGCTTTTTAAAGTCATTCTATACTATAGAATTATATGTATTATGTATGATATATTTCCAGCCTTTTCATTCTATCCCCCCCCTTAAGAACAGGAATTATTTCATTTTTATCTAGCATCTATGCTTGTACACCTACCACCATGCCTTATATATAGTAAGTGATAAATAGATGTTTGTTAAATTTCATTAAGATAATAAAGCTAGATTTAAAGTTAGGTTTTCTTTTTTTCATCATATCACATTGCCTCTCATATTAATCCATCTGGAAAAGCTAATTCCCAGCATTCAATTTTTATATCAACCAAAAGGATGTCTACATATGTTATATCTTGAATATGACATGAGGAATTCTGAACCACTGTCTATCAATATACCCAGATCTATAACCATCCCTCATCTTTTCTTTCATCCTTGATGGTAAATGATATGAAATGGAACTTTGGCTTTTGCCCAGATTCTCTAAAATTGAAGCATGAAAGGCACTGGAATTCTGTATTCATGAGCATTGCTACATATCATGAATATTCCACACTCACCTACCAGATGTATTTCTTTAAAATTAACCTGATTAAAGTTTTGTAGTGGCATCTAGGGATGAAGAACTACCTTACCTGCAACATAAGCATTATGCGCTAATCTGGACAGACAAAGGACCATGTTCCTCTTCCCTTTTAACCCTATGATTTCAAGAAGTGAGTTTAGGGTTTTTTATCTCATTTCATTTTCTTTTTTATGCAATTTTAGCTATAAAGAGTGGGATTTCAAACCTGGAAACTCAAGTTTTGGTGACTTTAGACTCCAGAATTTCAGGATAGATATGTTAAATGACCCAATAGGGAATTTGTAGGATCAGTGCTATAAAGGAACTGATTAAATTTTGAATCTTATCTTCCTCCCCTCCAACAAGACTGAAGAGGTATAGATTAAGAGGTGATTATTTCACCTCAACTATTGAGGGGGAGGGGGCATGGGTATTTTGGTTCTGGCTATATCTTTGAGTTATAAAGTCTTTACAAAAGCTTATTTGACTGTTAAGTGGATAAATGGATTGGTCGTGCTTGAGCCACTAAAACTGGGAAAAACAATCAGTGGGGAACTGAGTCAATAGTGCGACTTTCTGTAAATGTATCCCCTAATAAATGAGCAGGAGCAGAGATAGTAATGCAAGGCTAAGTTTTGATCCTAGTGGTATGAAATCAATGTCTTCTTAGAAGATCCACATTTCCATTTGCACCAAAGATTGAGAAGAATGTGAAGAAAAAAATGGGAATGAAGAGGAAATCAACAATGGAGCAGGCATTACAGAAAGCACAAGGAATGGAAGGGAAAAGAGACTACCCAGACTGGTCAAGGATAATGTTGAGGTCCAGAGAGAAGTAAATTTGGAGAATGCTGGAAAGAAGACAGTATTTTCACCTGAGCAAAGGTTGACTTTGAATCTGAGAGACAGGAATAAAAGGAACTGGGAGTGTGCCAGTCACAGTATTCAAATGTAGAATCATAGGACCATAGATTTAGAACACAGAGACCATCTAGTCAAACCCCCTTAATTTTACAGGATTAAACAGGCCTAGAGAGATTAAGTGAATTGCCCAAAGCCATAAAGTTGAACTGGCCAGCCAGGATATTTTAAAATATCTTCTAATTCAAAATCCTGCAATGACTGTGCATGGAGCAAGACTCAGAGATTGGAGACATGTTGTGAAAACAGACTCAACATGACTTGACAGCTAATTTGATTTGGAAGGATGAGGGAAAACAAAGAATAAAGGACAGCTAGAAGGTTGTGAACCCAGATAAGTAGAAAGATGATAGCATCTTCAGTCTGTTTTAGTAATTTTTACTTCTCAAAATCAGCACACAATTACTATTGGCATCCTTTGTAATTTAGATATGATATGTCTGACAGTAATTATTAGGTTTGTTCTTGCTGTTCGTGCTTGCTCTGAAAACCCTGATGAATTTTAAGTTCATTCTCCACTACATGTACTAAAGATATGTCCCCTCATGTGTAACTACAGCTTTTATTTTTTCTTAATCTAGCATGGTATAATACATTAAGAATACAGTCCTGAAAAGTCAGTCAGTCAAAAGCATTTATTACATTAAGTACTGAGTATATGAAGAAAGTCAAAAATAAAAGAAAACAAAGAAACAGTCTCTGCTCTTAGACAATTCACTGTCTAAGAAGGAAGACAATGTGTAAATAGTTATTTATAAACAAATATACACATACAAGTATATATTATATATATGTAAATATATGCATGTATACATATGGCATATACATTTTATATACATATGTATATGGGACTTATACTTCTGTATTTATATTTGTATATATGATACACACACACAGGTATATGTATGTATAAAATTTAAGATAATCCCAGAGAAAAAACATCAATATCAAAAGAAGTGGCAAAGGCTTCTTGCAGACCACGGTATTTTAATTATGATTTGAAGGAGACTAAGGAAACCAGGAGGTAGAGATGAGGAGGAAAAGTGTTCTAGACATGGGGAATAGCCAGTAAAAATGCCCAAAGTCAGAAAATTAACAGCAATGAGGCCAGTATTACAGATCACAGAGTATATCGAGGGGATTAAAGTGTTAATAAGACTGAATAAATAGTAAATGGCAGATAATGAGGAGGCTTAAAAACTGAACAGAAGATTTCATACTAGATCCTAGAGATAATGGGGACCCACTGGAGTTGATTAAATAGAAGAGTCATATTTTCAGACCCATACTCAAGAAAAATTAATTTAGTAGACAGATTGGAGTGAAGAGATGTTTAAGGCAGGGAGATGAACCAGCAAGTCACTGTAGTCGTGCAGATGTGACATGAGGGAGGCCTGCACCAGGAAAGTAGTAGTGCCAGAGGATATAAAGGAATATATACAAGAGCTACTACAAAGGTAGAGATGATGGGAGTTAACAGTTAAATGGCTGCTGGGGTATGGTGAAAGAGTTTAGAGTACAACCTAAATTGTAAGTCAGGGCAAATAGGAGTAAGGTAAGACCCTCAATAGCAATAGGGAAGATTTTGTAGATAAGTAACTAGTTTAGTTTGGAATATATTATTTTAAGCTGTTAATTAGACATTTAATTTAATATTTGTAATACATAAGTGAAAATATGAGACTGGAAAACATGAGAGAGGTTAGTGCTGGACAAATAGCTATGAGAATCATTTGAATAGTGAACATAATTAAACTCAAAGAAACTGATGAGATCACCAAGCAAAATAGGATAAAATTAGAAGGAAAGGGAGCCCCAAACACACAGGGCTTTGAAAAAATATCATGTAGTAAGCATGACATGCAAGAAAATCCAGTATCCAGCAAAATAATTTTGTGTCTGTGTGTGCGCAAACTGGGAAGAAGAAGACAAACAAGTTGAAGGGAGTGATACCACAAAATACAAGAGTAAAGCAGGAAGCAAGGAGATGAGTGATGAACAATATATCAAAGGCTACAGAAAGGTCAAGAAGGATGACAATGAGGAAAAGGAAATTATATTTAGCAATGAAGAGATCATTTTCAACATTGGATAAAACAGCTACAATTGAAAGAGGAGGCTAGAAGCTAGAATGAAGAGAGTTTAGAAGGAAAGTGGAAGACACTTTTATGAATGGCATTATTAAAAATTTTAGACATTACTGAAAGTAGAGGTATAGTGTAATAGGTAATGGAGGTGGATAGATTGCATGAAGATTTTTTGATGGTGGAAAAGAAATGGATATGTTTGTAGGCAGTTGGGAAATAGTCAGTAGACAAGGAATAATTGAAGATTTGTGTAGAGGTGATAGAGGGGACAATCAATTCAAGAAGAGGAGATATAATAGAATCACTTTTCTTGTAGAGGAATTTGCCTTGACAAGGAAAAAGGTCACTTGTCCATGTTAAACATGAGTCGAGGAGGAAAATATCATGAATTGAGGGGATGTCCATCAATTAAAAATGACTGAACTAGTAGAATACAAATATAATGAAAAACTATTCTTATTTTAGAAATGATGAGCAGATGGATTTCATAAAAACCTGGACTTACATAAACTGATGTTAGGTGAAGTGATCAACATCAGGAAAATATTTTACATAATAACAGAAGAAAAATTATGTCTCTAAATGCTTACATCAATAAAATAGAGAAATAAAAGATCAATGGATCAGGTATGATATTAAAAAAAAACTTGAAAGAACAAATTCAAAATTTCCAATTAAATACTAAATTGGAAATCCTAAAAAGTAAAAGTAAAATTGACAAAAATTAGTGTATAAAAACCATTAAATGAATAAATAAAACTAGAATTTGGTATTATTTTTAAAAAACACAATAAAATAAAGCATTTGTTAATGTATTTTTTAAAAGAGAAAGAAGAAAACCAAATAACTAATATTAAATATTAAAAAGTGAATATCCCACTAACAAGGATGTAATCAAAGTGATTATATGCAACTATTTTGTGCCATCTATGACCAAAAAAAATATTAGTTTAAATCAAATTGAAAAATATCTACAAAAATATAAACTACTAGATTAGTAGAAATGAACACAGAATATCTAAATAAAATTATTTTAGAAAAATAAATTAAACAGGCTATAAATGAGCTTTCTAAAAAAAAAGGCACCAGAACTAGGAAGATTTGCAGTTGAATTTTATAAAAAAATTTAAAGGCCAAATAATTTTAATATGAAACACATTATTTAGAATAATAGAGAAAAAAAAGGTTTCAGACAAAAAATTTTATAAACAAAATATGATACTGTTACCTAAACCAAAAAAAGTAAAATTAAAGAAATAAAATTATAGACCAATTTCATTAATGAATATGGATGCAAAATTCTAAATGAAATACTAGGCAGGAGATTACAATAACATATTACAAATATTATATATTATGACCATCAGGATTTGTACCAGGTATGCAGGGATAATTTAACATTAGAAAAAGTATTAGTATAATTCATTAAATAAAATAAAGAAGTTTAAAAATATGATTATATCAATAAGTACTGGAAAAGTCTTTGGAAAGAGCACAAAACTCATTTCTATAGGGAAAAAATAAAAGTATAGGTATAAAATATATTGAAGTGGAAAAGAAGGTAGATTCTACCTGACTATTTAACTTAGAGGTGAAAAGGGGAAAAGAATTGGATAACTAGATAAAATCAAGAAATGAAAAAGAATTAACAAGTTAAATTCCAAAATAAGAGAAGAGGTAACAAATGGGAAACAGGACCACAGGATAAGAGAATGACAGTCATTGGAAGAAATTTGACTTAAAACAGATTATTATTACCAATAAAGTTCAGCAGCAAGAGATACAAAAAGAAATTCCATTCAAAATAACTGTTGATAGTATAAAATATTTGGGAATTTATCTGCCAAGGGATAGGAACTATATGAACTAAATTACAAAACACTTTCCACACAAATCAAATCAGACCTAGTCAATTGGAAAAACTTAAAATGCTCATGGGTAGGACGAGCGAATATAATAAAAATGACAATACTACCCAAACTAATTTACTTATTTAGTGCCATACCAATCAAACTCCCAAGAAATTATCTTACAGATCTAGAAAAAATAGTAGCAAAGTTCATTTGGAAAAACAAAAGGTCTAGAATTTCAAGGGGATTAAGGAAAAAAAAGGCTGAAGATGGTGGATTTGCTGTACCAGATCTAAAACTATATTATAAAGCAGCGGTCATCAAAACCATTTGGTACTGGCTAAGAAATAGAGTAGTCGATCAGTGGAATAGGATAGAATCACAAGACAAACTAGGCAATAACTATAGCAATTTGGTTTTTGATAAACCCAAAGACCCCAGCTTTTGGGATAAGTATTCACTATTTGACAAAAACTGCTGGGAAAACTGGAAACTAGTGTGGAAGAAATTAGGGCTTGACCCACATCTAACACCACATACCAAGATAAGATCTAAATGGGTTCATGATCTGGATATAAAGAGTGATTTTGTAAACAAGTTAGAGGAACATAATATAGTTTACCTCTCAGACCTGTGGAGATGGAATAAATTTATGTCCAAAGAAGAACTGGAACTTTTAATTGAAAACCAGATAGATAACTTTGACTATATTAAGTTAAAAAGTTTTTGTACAAACAAAATCAATGCAGACAAGATTAGGAGGGAAGCAATAAATTGGGAAATCATCTTTACATTTAAGGGTTCTGATAAAGGTCTCATCTCTAAAATATATAGAGAATTGTCTCATATTTATAAAAATTCAAGCCATTCTCCAATCAATAAATGGTCAAAGGATATGAACAGACAATTTTCAGAGGATGAAATTAAAACTATTTATAGTCATATGAAAAGGTGCTCCAAATCACTATTGATCAGAGAAATGCAAATCAAGACAACCCTGAGATACCACTTCACACCTGTCAGATTGGCTAAAATGACAGGAAAAGTTAATGATGAATGTTGGAGGGGTTGTGG
>JAJPUD010022127.1:373-21943 GCA_023553655.1 Myrmecobius fasciatus | reverse complement strand
GTGTGTGTGTGTGTGTGTGTGTGTGTGCATTTCCCACTTTTCCAAAAGACTGCATTATGTTATTTTACTCACCCAAACACATACTATTTACAAATAAGAAGTTAATAAATGGGGCAGCTAGGTGGCACAGTGGATAGAGCACCAGCCCTGAAGTCAGGAGGATCTGAGTTCAAATTTGGTCTCAAACACTTAACATGTCCTAGCTGTGTGACTCTGGGCAAGTCACTTAACCCCAACTGCTTCAGCAAAAAAAAAAAAAAAGGTAAAAATTTCTAACATTCATGAAATGTATCTTACCTATGAAAATGCAAGAATTTAAAAGATTAGTATCTAATAAGAATAGACAGCAAAACAAAACAAAAAACCAAAGTGGAATGAAACCTTCATTATTACATCCAACAATCAGAGGGTTTTTTTAATTGGTTTGCTTTGTTTATTTAGACGTCTCACAATCAATGACTTCACTGCTTTCAAAGTTCAATATTGTTCAAGGCAGATATCAAACACTGGAAATTTATATCATTCTATCAATATTAATTTTATAATTTTGCTAGATCTTTGATTTCAGAAATTATGAATTCTAACACAGAAGAAAAATATTAGAATATGGACTGAAAACATTAATATAGTACTCATTATTAACATCAGATTGGGCTACTTTCCCATCAAGTATTAATGAATATTGTACCCAGAGTATCTAATACTCTCAGATTTTATGAAGATTATCCTTAAGTTTGTTACTTGTGAACTATTAGCCTTCAGTGAAATAGTTCCTATTAAGAGCCAGCCGGTAGATGCAATTAACCCTTAGCAAAGGAACTTATTAAAATAATTTAAGACCCCTAGTAACAAAACATATTGTATTTTTTTCTGATAAATATAGATATGTTCCATTAATATTATACTAACCATGGGAAGAGTGGTACAAACTGTGGTAAAGCATACATATGATCAAGCCACTGTGCTCATTTTCATGGTACATTTTTAAGCAGTTGGCTTGATTTAGATTTCATAATTCGCTGTTCTTTTTGTTCCCTGAGCTTCTCTCCCTTGAAAAATTGTTGTCTTTATGTAACTTTTTGGGATATGTGTATGTTTGCTTGTGCATGTTTGTATGTGTGTGTGAATGTGTATGAATGTATGGTTGTGCAAGTGTATGTGTTCTTGCTTATGTCTTTAAGTCCCTCTCTCTGCTTTCCATATGCTGGAAGGATTTGCTAGTTCCTGGTAGATGTTTCTGTTCCTAGATTCCTAAATTAATGTGAGGTGAAAAAAAAGAAAAAAAAATATCCATTTTATTCCCCCTGACGTCTTCTCATCTATAAGCAGCTCCTGTTCCTTTTAAGAATAAAAACACCAAAAGCTAAAGACAATATAGAGCTCCACAATTGCTAATCTTGACTCAATCAGAAAACTAGGAAATGATGTAAATTTTTATATGGATGTTAATATATGTGCATACACGTACATGCTTATTGGTTGAATTTTCTGTTACCTAATATATGTCTAAAAGTGCTCTTTTGACCCATTTCTTTGACCCTTTCATCCTGAATTTGCCTCTCCCTCTGTGCCTTACCTTAGGCAACATCCCTACCAGCATATACTTCATCTATCCCTTTTCTTTTTTAGCTTGCTGAGCCCTTTACACACATTATGCCATTCAGGAGACACATCTGCCACAACTCTCAAGACTGGTTTCCAATTTAATCATTAATAGGCATGTATTAATTGCGTACTAAATATCAGTCACTCAACTAACAACTGAGAATACAAAGAAAATGCATAAAATGTTCTCTTTGTTCTAATCTGGTAAAGCACATGTAAAAAACTAAATACAATATATGCAGTGTACAGAATAGATGGAAGATAATCACTGAGGGAAGGCAGTATGTTTTTTGTTTGTTTGTTTCTTCATTAGAGGTGTGCTAGAATGGTCTCCAGAAGAAGTTTAATAGTTTAATTATATAAAACTGAAGAATGATATGACATTTGGTAGGAATAATAATGAGGTATTAAATTAAAAAAATACAAGGGAAGGAGTAAAGACAAAAAAATAAACAAACAAACAAAAAAAAAACAACCTAGAAAAAGGAAGAGACCATATTGTGGAGAGCTTTAAATGCTAAACAGAACATTTATTACAGAGGTAATACAATTATAAAAACATAACCCTTAGTAATTGCAGTCAAAACATGGAGATAATAATTGAAAAGATAAGGCATTCAGGAAAGGGAAAACCATAACAGGAGATTCATATTTATGCATATATACATTTACGGATATATATATATATATATATATATATATATATATATATATATATATACATATGTATGATTATTTCCAGTGATAAGATATGATAAGATCATGGTGGTGATGGCATCAGAATTAAAGTTTAGACAAATCTCTTTAGCAGTTGAATAAAAGATGGATTGAAACAGGGAAGCTAGAAACAAGAAGCAGACCGACCAGAAGATTATTTCAATAGTCAAAATATGAGGTAATGAGACCCTGCACCAGTGTTATGACTGTATAAGCTAAGAAGCTTATACAGTATATACTTATACTGTGTAAGTATGTATATGTACTTATACATATACACTGTATAAGACTGTGAAGCTAGGAATGACAAGACTTGACAAAATCTTGATTATGGAAAATTATTGTCAGAGAGTCTTGTTTGGGATGCCCTGGTTGTGAGTTTTGGTGAGTGAGAAAATAGCACAGCTTTCAGTAGTCATAAGTTCAAACATTTATGTCTATATGGCATCAATTTTGAGATATTCAAAAGGAGTTCTCTCTCTTTCTCTCTCCCTCTCTTTTTCTCTGTCTTTTAGACTATTTCCCTTTCAGTGTATATATGTACATGATCTTATGTATTCTTGTGTTCTATTGTAGACTGAATCCCCAATTATCCACTTTCTCAAATCTTCAACTTTTCCCTTTCTTATTGCCTTCCACATGTCCAGGTCTACTCCACAATGACAACAAAACAAAACAAAACACAATCCCTTTACTATGTCTTACAATATTCTGAAGTTATTTTTTTCCTATATGGCTCCACATTTTCCCAGGCAAACTTCTTAACAAAGTTGTTTACACTCATTTTCCAGTAAATACTTTCATCTCCTAAACTCAGAAATTCCCAGTGATAATCCTAAATCTCCTTTCTTTATTTGAGAATCTACAGAGAAGGCTGAAGCATTGTCCTTTGAATTTTTTTAATTCCCTTTGTTTTAAGTGTTTATTTAATTTTTATGGTCATAATCCCCAGTAACTGCATGGAGATAACAATTGAAAAGATAAGAAGTTCAGAAAATGGAAAGCCATGAGAGGAGATTCATATTTATGCATATATACATATATGAAGATATATATATATATATATATGTATATATATATATATGTATATATATATAATCATTTCCAATGTTTGCAATTTTGTGTAGTCTGGTTGTATTATATATGAAATATTATGTAAATATAATAATTGAACAATATTGCATATAGTATTAATTATAATTTTCTTTAATATACCCAGACTACATAAAATTGAAACCACCAGAGTTTGATCATCACCAAGTGAGAGAATATAGAGGGATAAGAGGAGGGTCCAGCATAGACCCTTGGGGACAGCCATATTTAGTAAACATCAAGTAAAGGAAACAGAAGAAGCTGTCAGGCTAATAGGAAAGAAACAAACAAAAAAAGGAATTACATTTCATTAGTAAAAGACCACTGGTGGCATTAGAAAGAGTCATTTGAGTGATGTGGTCAGATCAGCCTCAGTGGGACACACTGTCACTCTAACATAATGGTGTCATTTTGGTACCTCTTCAAATAAGGACAACAATCAGCCAACCAACCAACCAACCAACTAGCCAAAGGTGGGTGGGATTGTAATCAAAAGTTCACTTGAACAAAAGGCCCACTTGACATTGAGATGATCCTATCAATGCCTTTCTCTGCTTTCCTCAGGAAGGAAATTCTATCAACATTTCAGACTTTTTCTGCCAAAACCCATTATGCTATTCATCAATATCATTTTGTTTAAGAGATTACATATATAAATTCTAGAAGTTAGATAATTGTGATATAACTTTGCATATCTACTAATTTATGGACCAAAAAAAGACTTATGCTTTTTTTTTTAATTCTAGCATGAATGACAAATTGGTGCTTACTTTTCTATACTCTCTTAGTGAGTCCCCCATTCCATCTTTCTCCTTATGATCAATAATACTAAAGACCATTATGTAAGCTGAAAGTGCTATTTGTAGTCATGAAACAGACTAAAACTTGATAGTTCACATGGAATTGAGTCCATTTTCCCTGGTATCTAGTGCAATGGATTTACTTGTAAAAGAGAGCAGGGATACACTTTCCCAGGTGGTATAGAGAGGAAGAAATAAAGTAGAAATAGTGCTACATCTAGAGTCCAGAGGACATGGATGCAAAATTCTCGTATTCACTACCTGTTGGATCTTGGACAAGTGATCTAATTTATGTAGATGTCAGATTTTTTTTCATCCTTAAAATGAATAGAGGAAGTAGCTGGGTATTGAAGATGTATCTCTATATTTATGTTGTACCTCTATATTTATGATAAAAATTTTTCAAGGACAATAATTTTTCAATTATTTTTCTTTCACTAATATATAGAAATTTATTTCATTTCACAATAAAATCAATGTGAAAGATGTAGTGAAAATATTTTCTACTGTCAATACTGACTCAGAGGTTTCCTTTAACCCAATCTTTCCTCTAGAAATGCATGACAACTTTTTTTTAAATGTATGTATGACCATCACAGCTCTTACAAGTATCTATATTTGCAGAGTAAAGTCACGCTTCTTATATTTTTATAGATAAACTAAGAAAACTAGGCCCAGAAATTGTAAAAATTATATCATCTTACATAAACTAAATGAAATGATAGAATAAAAAATTGAACTTAGCATAAAAATGCTTAATTTTAATACAGTTAAGAAGTACAATGAAGACAGTCCCTGGCCTAGAGAAAGATATTTTCCTGAGTTCAAATCTGGTCTCAGGCACTTATTTCCTGTGGAATCCTGGGCAAGTCATTTAATGCTGTTTGTTGCTTTCTTCATCTGAAAAATGAACTGAAAAAAGAAAAACAAAACAACTCAATTATATAGTAATGACTCCCAGAAGAGGTCATGAATAGTTAGACAAAACTGAGATGACTGAACAGCAATTTATTGACCTCAGTTCCATGAACAAATCACTTAATCTTGATTCTCAAGTTTCCTAACATGTAAAAGGGAGAATAATAATACTTCACAGGAACTTGTTGAACATTAAATAAGATACTAATTGAGGAAGATTGTTAAAACTGCTAAGCTATAAACGAATATAACACTGTTATCTTCTTTGGGGGAAAAAAAAGCTTAATTAAGGAAAGGTTAATCCAAAGAAGCTCCAATATATTACTGGTATATAAAGCCAGCAGGCTGATTTATGTTAGACAGATAATCATGATTCTGTTTAATTATACAGCTGAGTGTATGCCTTAATTTATTTTGGAAGACCAAGGGCAAAATGTAGAAAATGGCAATGTCTTTGGTTTAGTTGAGAAGTACTAATCACAGATAACAAATCTTAAATTTCACAGTTAAGTACAAAACAGGCAATTCAGCAGTTAGCTTATGTTTTTGCTACCAAAATTTTTTTTCCCATTCAGTTGTTTTACAAAAGCTTTGCAAAAGCCCAACACAAATAAATGAAAAAAAATGCTATCACAAATTTTGTAGGAAAAGAATTTTATTAGAAGATGATGCAAAATAATAGCATGGCAACACAAGTGATGCATATAAAGATAACTAACATCGACATAATACTTTAAGATTTGCAGATTGATTCTTCTAAAATGCTATGAAATATAAATATGACAAATGTTATCATTACCATTTTACAGATCAGGATATTGAAGTGCAGTTAAATTAAATAACGTGCTCATGTTCTACAAGTATAACAGCCATAATTTGCATCAAGGTCAATTATAATTTTCCAAGAATTCAATTGTTCAATGGAACCGCTTTCTAACAAATAGTGACAACCTCCAGAAATTTAGATTGTTATACAAATTATCTCCATTCAACTCCTTGCCACTCCTTGAAGGAATGTACATATATAATAGAATTACTTTTGAAATATGTAATGTAAAAAGCACTTAAAATAATTAGATGAATACATGAATGAATAAAAGAATATATGAATAAACCAGTAAATAAATAAATCAATAAAAATGAGAATCTGTAGAATTCCTATTCTGAACTATACAATATTCTTTATACCATGATGAAAAAAAAAAATCAAAATTACCTGTCTTTGTGAAGCTTACATTCTTTTTCCCCCACCAGTGACTTTGATAAAGATATAACAGTTATATCAGTTATCCAAATCAGAAAAACAAAAAACTTGTTTTCCTAACAATTATCTGTTTCTGTAAAACTGCTCTATCCAAAGTAATCATTGGTCTCTTATTTGATGAATCTGATCATTGTTTACATCTGATTCTTTTTGACCTCTCTGTAGGTTTTTGGTAGTGTTTTATCCTTCTAAATAAACTCTACTCTAGATTTTCTTGGCATTACTCTCTGATTATTTTCCTACCTAAATGAATATACTATATGCTTTTTTTGGATATCAAGTCAGATTGTGCCTACTAAATGTGGTTATTACCCAGTTTTCTATCTTGGGTCTGTTTTTTTATATACAATCTTTCTTAATCTCATCTGTTCTCATGGGTTCAATTATCTCTATGCAAATTATATATGTATCCAGCTCTTTCTTTATTCTGAATTTCAGTTCCAGCTGATTGCCTACCTTCAGGCCATCTTAAATTGTTTGTGCCTTAGGTATATCTAGCACTGCATGTCCAAAAATGGAATTTACTTACTTTCTTTTTTCTAAGCACAATGTTTTTTTCCTGAGAGAAGGGCCTGGGGTGAGCATATTCCATCTCCAAAGCAACCATTTTCATCTGTGCTAGAACCAAATAAGCTTTACCTTTTACTGCCAGCCTAATCTCAAAATGGGGATGTACAAAATTCTCTGTGCAAAGAAGACTTTGGTTTCAGGCTTTCTGTCTTCTAATGTATCCACATTAAGATAAGTGGAAGATGAAAGCTGTTAGGGAATAGAATTTCTTTCTTTTCTTATGTAGCCTTGACTTCCATTGCTAGTTATACCCCTTTCCTCCTTAATATCCATTTTTTGAAGGAAATTGCACTTGTAAATTAAAACTTTTACTTAACTATGTACCTCCTATTTCATAATCTCTGTTGTAATTTGCTTATAGCTGGATCTACAATCTTTATTGAATGGCAACCTCCATTCACTGATGCATACTTTCATACAGGTCATACCGTTCATATACCACATGACTGACCTTTTACAAAATATCATTCAAACCACATTTCCTATCATTCTCACTGAACTTTTTCATTTTAATTCCTTTCAGCACTCCCATTTCAAAATTTCAAGCAAACACAGTCCAGTCCTTCAACTGTACCCTCTGAAATGCTTGTTCAATAGGCAACAAGTTTTCTTCATTTGAAATCCATTTCTCTCCCACTTTTCCATCTATTCCAGACTTCCTCTCCTTACGCAGTCTTTCTTGCTCCTGTTCTAAGCTCTAATTGTACCTTCATTCACTCTTTTTGGCTCCGGGTCAAGTTGAGGGGATTGGAGTAATCTTGTCTTCCCATTAATACTTCCAGGTTCTTCTCCTACCTCCATCATGTAGTAACTACTGTTTCTTTGAGATTCATGCTATTCATATATACCATCCATCTTCCTTATAATGAATGTGCCTATAGACACACAGATAATCCTTTTTCCTTCTTTAAGCATTTTATTTTTTTGCTCTCACAAATTTTCTATTTTTCCATAACTTCTGACCTAATTCTAGGGAACTTCAACATATACGTGGACTCTTCCTCAAACCTTTTAACCACTCTGTTCCTCAGCCTATTCACTTCTCATGAACTACTCTTTAACTTTACCTTATTGACACATAAAGATGACCATAACTATGATCTTGCCATCACCCATATATTTATAACCTGTATATTCAAGAATTCTGAAATTCTCTTATCCAAACATAACCTATGGGCTTTTCATCTTTTAATATGCCTTCCTAAAACAAAAAGACAATATGTGAAAATAAATTTCTACTCTTAAACATTCTTATTATGATCTCCAATCTCATGACCTATCAACCAGTCCCCATGCTTTATCACTTACATTAAATACTATTTTTCTCCATTTGGACCCTTTAGCAAACCCACTCAACTCCATACCATTTTTCCCTCTTGAATTCCTAGCTCTCTTGTATAGCATCAATTATAACCAGTCAAATTTCAGCCATGTATCACTTAAATATTCACTGATTTTCCTCCTACAGATATGTTACTGGATGCAGATGAAGAACAAAATGAACAACCTTTCTGAAATACTCCATTACCAACACAATGTCGGCTGAATCCTGCATCCTGCTAGGCAAACCTAATATGTCTTCCATATCGATGCAGTATCCCAAAATTTTCATTGATTCTTCCATGTTTTTTTGTTCATTTCCTTCCATACCTATTTTGTCATCTGGCTGTTTATGATCCCATTTGGGATTTTCTTGGCAAAGAATCTGGAATGGTTTGCCATTTCCTTCTTCATCACATTTTACAGATGAAGAAATTGGAACAAACAGGGTTAAGTTACTTGCTCATGGTCACATAGCTAGTAAGTGTCTGAAGCCAGATTTGAACTAAAAAAGATAAAGTTTTCTGACTCCAGATAAAACAGTCTATTGACTGCCCACTATACCTTTTCAACTCTCCTTAAACTTCTATGTTTCTTCCTTTCTCTGCTATCATCGCTGAGAATTTTGCTTCACATTTTAAAGGAAAACATATCATTTACTCTGAGCTCCTTCTTCCCTTTTCCTTATCTCTTATCATCAAGATTTTCATTTTCTTCTACTTAAGACCATGCTCATGTGTCTCCTATCCTGACAAAAAAAAAAAAAAACTTAATTTATCCTCCCATTCCTATGAAGTATCATCCTACATATCTTCTGTCCTGAAACTGAATCCCTTGAAAAGATATCTACAATATTTGCCTCCGCTTCCTCTCTTGTTATTCTTTTTTATAACCTTTTATATAATCAGCTTCCAACCTTTTCATTCTACTGTCACTATTCTCCCCAAAGTTAAAAATGATTTCTTAGTTGCCAGATTCAGTGCCCCTTTCTACATTCTCTTTGTTCTCTTTGCCATTTTTAATTCTTACTCTTTTTCTTCTTTAATTGTTTCTTCTTTCTAGATTATTGGGATCCCACTTTTGATTTTAAATTTAAGCACTTCTTTGTGTCCTTTGTTCAATTCTCTTCCAGATGATGTCTTCAAATTGTAGGTGACTTTCAGGGCTCTTTCTTTTGCCTTCTTGTCCTCTCCATCTATAATACTTCACTTAGTGATCTCATTAGCTTCCATGAATGTAAGTAACTTTTTTATGCTGATAAATCTTCCATTTATCTATCCTTGCAATGAAATTTTCCTGACCTTCAATCATCTCCAACAGTTTTTCAGACATCTTGAACTGAATATCCAGAAGATATCTTAAACTCAAAATCTCTAAAATATGATTTATAATATCCACCCCTAAACCCTCCTTTTTCATACCATTCTCATTTCTATAGAGGGCAAGACCTTTCGGGACAATTCTTCAGGTTCATTACCCATACCCATATCCAATCTGTTGTCATGGAATGTAAATTTTTCTTATGTAGCATCTCTTGAATATATCATCTATTTTCTTTAATACTGCCTCCACCAGGCCCTCATCACCTATGACAGAACCTCAACTCTTAATGCTTACAATTTTATAATGATCTGGTATTGGGTCTGCCTGCCTCAAATCTCTCCCCAATTCAAAGCTTTATTTATCCAATCACTAAAGTGACCTTCCTAATAGGAATGACCTTATAATCTTCCTACTCAATGAATTCCAATGGTTTCCTTTTAATTCTAGGAACAAATACAATATCATTTTATTTGGTCCTTTATAATATAGCCTCATTCCACCTTTCTAATATTCTTATTCCTTATGGCTAGACAAGTATTCTTTGATGCATTCACCCTGACCTGCTGGTTGACTCCTCTCCATTCTGAGATCTGCCATTTTTTTCTTATTGTGCCCCATTCGTGGAATGTTCTCCCCTTTTTTTTTTTTACTCCACCTACTGAAATTTCCAGCTTCCTTTTAATATCAAACAAAATCCTTTTTTTTTCAATCTGCATCAAATTCCTTTTAATTCTAATGCCTTCCTTCTATTAATTATTTCCTATTCATTTTGTATGTATCTTGCTTGTATATTTTTATTTCCATGATTCCCCCCAATACTATAAATTTCTTGAAATTAGACATTACATTTTGCTTATTTTTGCACAGTATCTAGAAGATTGTAGATTTTCAATAAATGTTTATTTATTAATTGAGTAATTGATTATTCCCTACCAAGTACTTGCTTACACTGAAAAAGAATATTCTGTCTCCAAACTTTGGGAATTGCATTAACTTTTCTCTAGACCTGGAATATTTTTCATCTTCAATTATGCCTCTCATTTCCCTGGATTCCTAAAAATCCCACTTTCCACAAGAGTCCTTTCTTCTTTCACACCACACTTTCAAACTGATAGTATTTATTCTCTAAGTTTCAATTTACTTTGTGAATTTTTAATATAGGCATAGTTGTTTGTATTTTCTTCCTATTCAAATGTAAACTCTTTGAGGGCCAAAACCATGTTATTATCTTTCTTTGTAGCTCTAATGCTTGTCAATCTGTGTGGCAGGTGGTAAATGTTTAATAAATGATTGTGGCATGAATTAATAAATAAGTGTTCATAAATGCTTGTTGATGAAATTATAAAATTATTCTATGGCACATTTTCATAAATATAAAATATAGAACAAAAATTAATTTCTTTTATAAATATTCATGCAATCCAAAGAAGACAGTGAATGTTGTAATTGCCTCAATGTATAGCACAAAATACAGTAGGTATGTAATAATTTTTTTCAATAAATAGATGAGTGTATCATTCTAAACTCTACTTTTTTAAAAAGTGGGATTCTTAAAAATCCCATATGGATTTTTGTAACTGAAAATGGAGATTGTGAAATTGTGATTTATTAGCAGTAAATATTTTATTTGTATACCTATTATATATGCCTACATGCCCAAGATCATATAAAAATTTCTTGGGCAAAAAAAGGTCACAAGTAGAAATCAACTTAAGAAGCCTCATTTAATAATTTCCATAGTTGACATTGGAAATATTTATAATGATTCTATGTAAAAGAAATATGAATTTCAAAAGTATATTACTAATACTGAAGCTATTTTTCTTCTGATTATACTGCCACACAACACATTTTAATAAAATGTGGTAATTATAAATATTATTATAACAGCAACTTTGCATTTATGTACTGTTCTATTTTACAAATATTGTTAAGATTTAATGCCCAATAAAGTGCACAGTGGATCCATGAAGATTTTGGTATTATTACCATTAAGAAAGACTTTATAATAGAAGTATGTAATGAAATCCTTGAACATGTCTATTTTTATTCAGCTTTGAAAAACAGCTTTAGAAAATTCAAAAGCCATTCAAATTCTTTAGGAAAAACTCATATATATTTTGCATATTAGATTTTTTCTTTCAATTTCTTGAGGAAAAACATAACATTATATCAGAAATAAGAAAATATTGGGAAGATATTTTGGGTTCAGAATAGTTTTTGTATTCTACAATAAAATAATCTGATATAAAAATGCTCATTTTAAATATACTTAATTTTAGTAACTCTTTTTTTTTTCAGGAATTACTATTGTACCCAGCACATAAAGGACAGTTTTGAAGAATAAATGTGCAAAATTAATTGAGAAAGAGAGAGGCAGAGACAGAGAGACACAGAGAGAGAGACAAAGAGAGACAGAGACAGAGACAGAGAGAGGGAGACAGAGATGGAGATAGAGACAGAGAAAAAAAAAAGAGTGAGCAAAAGAAAACTTGTATCACCTCCATACCTCCCAGAATCCTTATATGAAATTAAGATCTCATAGAGAAGTCATGGGTCCTCCAGGAAGAAATAATATAATTCATGAATGCCATTCACTTGAGCATTACCCATTATGTTTGTTAAAAAAATTGATAAATTGCAAATTATTTTAGTCAGTAATTTTTTAGAAAGTAATGATTACTAAGATTTTGCTGTAAGAACAGTTGGTACATAACTCTTCTTTCCTTATCCAATTTTATGCCACAGTCTCACTTATAGACTTAGCAAATCCAGGGAAATGTTGGCTCAAACTTAGAAAGTATATAGTGGCCAAAGTGTTACTTTCAATTCTTATTGCTAATAGTCCTTTTCTCCTCATAATTAGCCATTGAAGAATTTCCTTTTAAGTATAGAGAATCTTTCTTTAGTTTTAATAAATAATGCAAATATTGCTTTCAGTTGTTCCAGGGTTGTTGCTGGAAACAGATGAAAAGATGGGAGATTTAGAATATTTCTTCCACACCTTTTACCAAGTTTTCTTGAGTTTAAAGTTTAGGATTTGATAGAACTAGCCAAGGATGAAACTCAGTTACATGCTTCCCTTCTTCCTTAATCTTCAGAGATTTTACTATGAACCCACACTAGCTTTAATGATTCCAACTCTTTAAAAAGGTTGGTAATTTGTAGATGATGCTTGAATGTATCCAAATTGACCAATTTGAACATAATTCTAGTTTAAAAATACTTCTTTTGATACTCAGCCTTAATCTTAGTTATGTACTGACTAAAAATATTATCATTACTGTAAAAGGAGCGAAGGGATCTTATTGAGTAAAAATGAATCCTATTATTAATTGTACTTTCCTATCTTTTCACTTGGCTAATAAAATTATTTTCTTCTTCATCCAGAAGTACTGAGAATCTCCTTCTTCTCAGATGATTATCTTTTTCTCTAGTTCATATCTCTTTCAATTATGGAAATGCTATGAAAAAAGAATTAATGTCTTATGTTTTGCAAGAAATATACAAATTCCATCTTTCAATGAGATTCTGAGGCTAAGTGCACAGAGTGAAAAATGGTTTTCACTGTGGTCTAAGCATATTGATTTAGATTTCTTTTCTCCTGTCTTTCAAACTTCAATTGGCTACCAGTGGAGATTATGGATCCCTAATATATTCCAAATAGTGTGAGTGATTCACACATATATGCATATGTGTATAAACAGATATGTATGTTTATACACATATATCACTCAAATGGAATTTGTTTAAATATACATATCACATAAGCTCACATGTACAGATGTATATGCACAAATACACACATGTATATACATGTATATATGTACACACACATATATATATAGATATAGATATAGATATATACAAAACACATGTATATGAAGACATATATAAAGAGAAAGACAAAGAGATAGAAAATAGAGTCAAAAAGGACTGGACCAGATTCAGATGAAACATTTTTATACACAAAAGGTAGCATAATTATATCTTGCCTATTATATGTAATCATTACTCAAGGAGGCCTGCATAGAGAAGTGCAAATATAATTCAACTTTAATAATTTTTTTCTCAAATAATTTTAAAATGTCTTAGCAATGATTTTTTGAGAGTGTATTTCAATAACTTTTCCCTTTAAGTATTTCCTGCAGGTAAAGCATATTGCTGTCATTTCTGTAAAAGGAGCAAATTGCCTTTAACTGCAGCATCTTTTACATTCCCTATCTTAGAGACAGATGACTTGAACTTAAAAATGTCCCCAGAGACTCATCACAAGAGCAGCATCAACAATTCTCTTAAATGTCCCCATTATCATTATGACATACTAAACTTAACATTTCTAATTATAGAGATCTTCATTTTTTTCATGCAAGAACCCTTTTTTAAAATCCAATTCTCCCAATTCTGGCTAACTATAGAAAATGAATTTTCTGTGCTAATTCTAAATTAGCATAATTGAAAAGTTGTTGAATTAAATAAAATTCTTCATTCATCCAGTCACTCACTGGTTGAAACAAAATTCTTTCATGTAGAAATTTCATTCTTTTCATGTTTCAATTCAATTTATTATTTCCTTTGTGATTTCTCCAATGTTTTCTAGAAATAATCATCATTATTTGAATTGTGATGAAGCTATACATCTTGCTGCTCCTTGCTGCTTTTATCTCTTGTCCTCCAGAAAATCCTTCTTAAATTCAAAATAGACACTCATGTAGCTTTCATGTCTGCAAAATGCATAAGTTTTCCATAAATCCCATCTCTCTTTGGTATGTGCTCCACTTCAAAACACTTCATCACTTTCCTGATTCTCATGAAGTTCTCTTCTATTATCTAAATTGAACGTAGTTGTCTTTATGTTGTTAAATGGATAAGGTTTACTGAAACTAAAGAAACAAGAAATCAGAAAGAAAAATTGAAGGAATGTAAAAATAATTTTAGTAGTAAAAATAAAGGAAAGCATAATTATATATTTGACAAACTTTTCTTCACTATCCTTTACTTGATTACCTGGATACTCATGGACTAACTAGTAAAAGGAAACTTCAAACCTCTGTTTCCAGATAATTACTAAACTAGAGCAAGCAATGAAATGACTCCATGTCTGATGGAGTGGCGGATTCTATAGCAACTATAAGATAAGGAGGAAACAAGTCATCATCAATTTAGCTGGGTTTGGTTGTAAAAACACTATGAATACTAATTGGTAAAATGAAATTAATATCAAGTTGTATTCTACCTACATAGTCATAACTCTCTTTGGCAGACTTCTTGCTGTTTTGTAGTTCCTCAAATAAGTTTAATTTAGTAAATCTTTAATAAAAACATGCTGAATATGAGAAATTGTGAGAGATATTTAGGATCTAAGGATGAAAAGAAAGAAAAAAAACAATTTTCTGCAAATAAAATCAGATACAAAGAGAGGAAGTTTGACCTAAAGAATAGGCAACCAACCTTCAGTCAGGATGACTTATGCTCACGTCATCCTGTATACATGACTCTGGACAAATCACATGAAGTCTCAATTTCCAAGATAACTCTTTGAATATAAGCTGGGTGACAACAGTGATTTTAATTAACTACTGTTTGATCTTTGAACTATTCAAATAATAATTTGAAAGGATGCTAGGGAAATTACTAAATTGTTCATACATATTGACCCAGAGAATTTCATACAAAGACAATATTACCTAAGAGAAATAATTGACAGCAAGATAATAAAATATAAAATGTTCATACCCATATTATCCAAAATATAGAAATATTATATATCTATAATATCTGTCTGTCTATAGAACTAACTAGAGAGAGAGAGAGAGAGAGAGAGAGAGAGAGAGAGAGAGAGAGAGAGAAAGAGAACTTTCATTTGTTTTATTCATTAGATTTTCTTTTAAAAGGGTTATTTTTTTTTTGGTTTTCATTTTCTTTTTTTGATGTCAGGCTGCCCCAAACCTTAGGGGCAACCTAAAGGACCAAACTTGAACAGATGTCCAAAAGGACCACACATCTCTCCTTCCTTCCTCAGAGCCATAACAAACCATCCTAACAATGACCCCTTCCATTTTCTTCTTCTGCTATCCCTTCTTCAATGTGGACTTTAAATCTATTCCCTTTGTGGCAGCAATGATGGTTCACTCCAGTGAAATAGACTCTAATGCATATACTGAATGCTGAGATTTGGCATTAGTCTTAGCTCTATTAAAACTCTTCTATCTTTCCATTTTTATTGCAACAGAACTGCCCTACCTATTTTGTCTTCTTCATTTCAAAAGTAAATACATTAAGAGAACAGACTGATATAATCTTTTCTTTTTAGTATAATCAGTTCTTTGTACAGTAGAGTGCTTATCAAGTAATAGGCCCTTAAAATGTGTTTTACTTCATTCTTTTATTTATTAGAAAGAAACTGTTGTTTCAAAACTCAACATGAGTTTATTTTTGAACTTGGAAAGGATAATAATCAGTAAATTGAAAGCTAATTTCTTTCAGTTTTGAGTCCTGTAAAAATTCTAGAATGAAATATAAAAGAAATGACTAATGATCAAAAAGAAGCAATGATCACAAAAAAGGAAACATAGATTTATAGGGAATACTTCATCTAAATACACACTATTTCTTTTTCATAGGGTGACTACACTGTTGGATCAAAAGTCTGATTTGAATTGAATTTACAAAGATTTAAGAAAATTATTTGGAAATTTTTTCTCCTATGTAAAAAGTTGTGGAAGGAGTGAAACTAGAAAACTACAGATATATTCAGAAATAGTTGAATAACCATTAATGCTTTCATATTATCATGGAAGTAGATTTCCAGGTTAGTACTACTATAATTGTGTTTGACATTTTGTCTTCAATACTTTCATCAATTAAATATAATTGTTAAAAATATAGAGATATTATTAAATATACACATGAAAGAACATCAAAAGGGATATGTAGCATTTTGGTTGATGGAGCCGAGTCAAAAAGAAGATTTTGAAAGATTAACCACTGGACCAACAACCCCAAAGAGATGCCATTTTATTTGTAATACATATATAAATTTTGAGTTTAAAACACCAATTTTCTAAGCACTAAATGGGAGAAGTTTAGCAAAATGATATTTGTTTTAAAAATAGGGACACTGTAAACTTAATATGGACCATTAATGATATATCATAGTCAAGAAAGTTAGTGTAAATTTAAATTCAATTTATAGAGGAACAAGAATTATGAGGTAATAGCACTTGTTTTCTCTGTCCTCAATAGACCATATCTGAAATATTACATTGAGTTCTGGACAATACTTTTTGAAATATGCACTCATAAGCTATATGGTATCTTTGGGTGGACAAGAAGGCTGGAAAAGGTCCTTAATTTTGAGCTATATGAAGATAATCGCACACACACACATACATACACACAAACTGGGGTTGTTTAGTTTGAGCAGGAGGGGACTTGGAAGAATGAGTATAATAAATAGCTCCAAGTATTTGAAAAGCTGGTACAAAGAAGAATAAGACTTGATGTGTTTGGCCCCAGAGATTAAAAGAAATAGCAATGGATAGAAGAAACAAGAAGAAAATTTGAATTTGTTATGAAGACATATTTGTCAAAGTCCCACTACTTATCTATCTTCCTCTTACATTATTCTCTCTTCTCATTAAATAGAAGGGTCAACAATAGAAATAATATATTTTGAGAGTATTAATATTTATTTGAAATCTCCTACTGTGAATGGAGTTGTCATGAAGAGCTAATCCAGGATAGTCACAATTCAAGAAGAGGATAGCTTTTTGGAGTAGCATTCCCAGTGTTCATGTGAGTGATGGGCAGCACAGATGGAGTAGTCATGTTCGTTTTAAGTTGTTGAGTCTTTCAGAGTGCCAGATATTTAACATTTGAAACAAGCCAATGTGATACTAAAGGAAATAATCTTATTATCTTGAAGACCAATAAGAGGAAAGTATTTTATAAATTGTCAAATAGGGAGGGATGAGTTGTGAGAAGAAAAGCAGAAAAGTAAGAAAAATAACCCTAATGATATCAGAGAAAGTAAAAGAAGAGAATGGGAGAAAATGTTTGTGCATGTATGTGTGCATATGTTCAGAATGAGAGAGAAAAAGAGCAAGAGAAACAGATATACAAGAGACAAAGAGAACCTCAAAGTGAAAGGAGAGAGAAAAAAAAAAAAACAAAGAGGGAGACATTGACAGAGAAAGTGTCATAGACACTGAGACAGAGAAAAGGAGAAACTTCTCAAAAGCACTTTAGTTTGATCTTATAATGATCTCTCTGCATTTTACAATTCATGACACTTAGGTCTTCCTGACTCCAGGTCCAGTGCTCTATCCCTGTACCATCTAGCTTCCAAGATGAGTTCAATGCTGAAGGCATTAATAGGGAGAATCATTTTATCTTTTGAGATTAGAGTGAAGAAAGTATGGGTCCAGACATCAATAATTAGGTTTTGCAATACAGGAGGGAAAATGAGAGAGTACAGCAGCATGACCTAAAATGATCTACTGAAAAATGTGAAAAAATTCTACCTGCATGCCCAAATCCCACAGTTAATACCATTAATTCTATTCAGTTTTGAATTTAGAAGACAATCAAAATAGTGCAGTTAATATAATGAATTATATTCTTTAATAAGAGTAAAAATCTAAAGACTTCCTTTAATAATTTTGTTTCAAAAAGTATAGAGATTATATTTTTGTAATTTGGAGAATATTTAAATATATTTCTTTATTTTATGTTTGTTTTTAGATAAATTATAGTAAGCCATTTTGTAAAATTAAAGAAAAAGAACTTTTGCAGAAAGCACTATCCTCTTCCAATTAAAATTTATTGTTATAAATCCAGATTTTTAAAAATCTGATTTAGCTACACAACACACATATTCACAACCTTTTATTACCCATAATGAATTACAAAAGAAAATTTTGACAACATTATTACTGAGGGTCTTATATTATATATTTCTGATTTTTTAAAATAATATTTTCAGGGCAGGTAGATGACACAGTAGATAGAGTATCAGTTCTGAAGTTAGGAGAAACTGAGTTAAAATTCTCCCTCAGACACTTAACACTTATTAGCCATACGACCATAGGTAAGTCACTTAAGTCCAATTGAGTTGTCTCAAAAATAAACACAACAAAATAAAAATTTTTAAAAGAAATACAACATAGTAAAAGGGAAAAAATGTTTGGGTTTTCTTTTTTTAAAAGTCACTCAAAATACTACTTTTTTCTATACTAGCCAAACTGCCTCCCAATTTTAACTAAATTTAGCTAAGTTTGGATTTGTTCTATTTGCTTTTATTTCTATGCAATTCACAGACTTGCTATTAAAAATTCAATGCATTCTTAATTTGTTTAGTTCAAAATGGCAATTATTTACAAATTCTAATTCACTTTTTCCTCCATGCTATAACACAGATGTTTTTATTGGCTCTCTTATACTCTGCAATCAGCAAGAAAGCAAAACTAAATTGGAGAACACATAGAGGTCTCTCTCCTACCCTTTAACTGGAATAATGGCATATTTCCAACTTACCACTTCCTGCTTAAAATCAGAATCAGTTTCACAAAACAAGAAGGAAATCAATTCCTAGGTTTGAATTATAATATTTAAGCTTACAGATAAGGAATACATTATACAATGAAAAGACTATACAGAGAAAACCCTTTAGACAAATTCACAAAAATGATTGACAAATCAGAGGGCAAACAAAAAAGAATATATCATTGGGTTTCCACAAAATAATCTTTTTTCAGATGTGTAATTTTTACACATGGAGAAAAATCTAGGAAATACTCAGTCACCTGAAATTTTCTAAAACTCATTGGTCACATTGGTAGGAAAAATCCTCCAAACTCTATTGTACCTGGTCAAAGAAGGAGAAAGGTGTAATATAGAACCCCAAACCAACTTCTAGTCCTGTCCAAAAAATAGCCCTAAAGCCTGCTCTCAGAGAGAGGATCACCACATTGTCTGAGAAGCTTCAGCAATGCAGTACTTACAGAAATCTTGAAGTCAATACTTCTTCTGAAGTTACCATAAAAGATGGAATAGATAGAATGGAGAGTTTCAATAAAAGACTAAATCTACAATTAGCCCAAATCACACTGATTCACTGAAAGAATGGAACTGAAGTCAAAATTTGATGATTATCCACATGAATAAAAAAGAGCATTAATTGAAAAAAGCACACATTTCTAAAAACCATAATTGCTCTTTGAAAATTATATGTAAACTTGTTTGGAGAATACTTCAAAATCAACAAAAATTAATTAAAATGATAACTTCAGTAAAATAATAGGATGTAAACACACACGTACACAAATCATCAACCTAACAACACCTTTAAGAAAAAAATAGAAAAAAAAAACATTCATAATTAATAGAGAATATGTAAAGTATCTGGGAATCTACTTACCAGTCTATATTTGTGAATTACATGGAAAAAACCTCAAAATACTCATTAAAATAGAGGAATAATTAAATAACAAAGAGTAAATGATTACTCATGTTTTGGCTATGCTAATATAATAAAATTATAATGCTACATGAATTGATATACTTACCCAATTCCATTCCTGTGATTTCCAAAAGATTATTTAAAGCAGACAAAATTTTAACAAAGTTAATCTGGAGTAATAAAAGGTCTAAATGTTTAAGGAGGCAGGGAAGATGGAGAATAATGAAAATAGTGGGAAGAAAGACAACTTAGTAGATGTTAAATTATTCTGTGAAATAATAATTATTAAAATTATTTGGCATTTTATAGAAAAAATTAATCAATGCAATTAGGTTTTTTTTTTGTTTGTTTGTTTTTTGCTGAGGCAACTGGGGTTGATTAAGTGATTTGGTCAGGGTCACACAGCTAGGAAGTGTTAAGTGTTTGAGGCCAGAGTTGAGCTCAGGTCCTCCTGACATTAGGGCTAGTGCTGTATCCACTGCACCACCTAGCTGCCCTGATCAATGCAATTAGCTCGAGTAAAATATGAAAAATATATATATATATACATATATAGAATTTTATTGCCCAGCATATCTAAGGGCTCAAGCTTTTTAGATGAAGATTCCTTATTCCACAAGAGCTTTTGGGAAAATGGGAGAAATTAGGTTTAGACCACTATTTTGTACCATGCACAGCAACAGCCTCATGAACTAGATATAAAATTAATAGTACTATAAAAAAATAAGGTAAAGGTTCCCCATCCCCACCCCCACAACTCTAGATAAAGAGTTCTTTACAAAACAAAGAATATGGATAATTCCAGAAGATAGAATGAAAAATTTTGATTATATAACTTTTTTTTTAAATTACATATATACACACAAAAAATTTGGTGTTATCTTACTGCACAAGAAACATCAGATCTAGAAAGAGAAGAAGAAAAAAAAACAACCTAAGAAGGAAAACAGAATGCATGGAAAGATTCACAGAAAGCGTTAAAATGCTGTAAGCTTTGGCTCAAAGAGCTAATTGTAAGAGATTCTCTTCTGATTGGCACAGGCATATTATATAATTTCCCATGTCTGAAAAGTTTGAGTAGAATTGGTGAGATCTAAGAAAAAAAAATCTGAGATTTTCAGACTTCCAGAATCAAAAGAGAAGAAAGGTCATTCACCCCCATCCCTCAGTGTAACTCTGGAGGGAGAGACTCTGGGAATAAGGTGACATTCACTTGGATAAAGGCTTTTATTTGCTATTTGCTATATATGTTTATCATGGAACTAGCATATGCTATAAATCTTGATGTATATTATGTCTCCTGGCAACCTTAATTTTGGCATTTTGATTCATCTATCTCGGCATTTTGTATAAAATTCTCTGTATACAAGGGCTTCCATGTTGAGTTCTAATGTTTCTTGGCCCCCATACATATACCTTAGAAGACAAGTAAGATGATCTTGTAGTCCCATCTCTTTGGCAACTTGCCATATTTTACTGTGTTTCACACAGTAAAAAGA
>JAJPUD010022126.1:0-21946 GCA_023553655.1 Myrmecobius fasciatus | reverse complement strand
TAAATATATATGTACATTCACACAAACCATCTATCTATGTTATTTAATATATCCTATCCATACTACATAAGTAAGTGATCATATTTAAAATCTAGTGCTTTCCAATGAATTATTTGCATATATGTCAATTTGAAAATACTATTTTCTCTACAAAACAATAGATTTTCCAAAAAAAATGTGTAGTTTAAGGATGGCATGAAACAATTTAATTCCTCAACAAAATACCTTTTCTACACATAGCATATTGTGTACAATAATTATTTAATGATAACTATTACATGATAGTTATTTAATAAGTATTTATTTAATGCATGGATTCCCCTAATACTGAAATATCTTTTTATATCCCTTAACATTGAACAATTAAATATGCCTTTTAGTATTTTTCATTTAAAAATATGAAGATAAATAATAATGTTCCAGTGAAAGATTAAATTGTTTCAATGTAAAGAGACAAGTTAAAAGATATCATCCTAGTGATGTAATGCTGTCTTTTAAAATGAAGGACAACAACACATTGCTCTAGAAACATTTAATTATTTAGTGATTTTAAGCTATATGAATAGTCAATAGTTATTGTCAGAAAATGAATGTAAACTTGATAATTGGAGGAAGGTTATTCATTATTGTCAAATCTTGCTGGTATATGCAATAAGATAAAAATGTAACATATGCAAGACAATCCTTTCCATAATCTTAAGCTTGATGTTTATTATTCTTAGTCACTCATTGTACAGATGGAAAATGATTCATTTCAGACACTAGTATTTTACTTGCCACATATAGAAAATATCAAATACATTAAATACATTCTCAAGTTGCCTATTAAGGTTCAGAGTATTATTCTAAGTGGTAGGTCAGAAACAGAATTTAGCTAAGGCACCAAGACATGAACCTTTTCCTTAAATGTTTAGAGTACAATGAGGTAGTGTGACATATAAACAAATAAAATGAAAAACTATGAACAAAATATTTACAAGAAAGAAACACGATAGACTAAAGTCTAAGGGGAATAACATTGGTAAATTATGTGACAACCTGGGAAAAATGATTTTAAGTTGGGCATTAAAAAGAAGAAAATATTTTAATATATGGTCTGGAAAAGTTAATAACCTTGAATAAGAGGGTAATACTAAAAATAAATACCAGAATTTAAAAAAAAAAAGGATGGGAGATTGGAATGTGTGCAATTGGTAGCTGGAACAACTTCCAACTCAGATTGATTGGAATATAATATATGGATAGTGTAAAACTGGAATTATATATTATGCCAGATTTGGAGGACTTTTAATGTCAATGGAAACTCTGATCATTGCTTCAGTAATGAAGAAACACGATATTTTGGGCAAGATGAAGAAAGAAAGACTATTCTGGTAGAGGTATAGAGAAGGGTTTGAAGGAGAAATGAATGAGAAGTAGGAACATTCATTAAGATCCTGTTTAATTAAGATTTTTCCCTCCATTGTTTGAGCAGAGGTAATGAAATAAATATTGCTCTTCAGAATAGATAATAATTTATTTGCCCTTGATGTGTTCAATGTATTGTTTTTTTTTTTCTTTGTTATATGGGATGGTACAGTATATAGTGAAGTATTTGGAATGAATGTGATCTAAGGACAAATAACATAAATTAATAGATATATTTCTAAAAATAAATAATATTTCATAAAGAGACTAATATGATCAACTAAGAAGGTGTTAATGAAAGCCTATACAAAGTGGTAGTAGCAGGGATAAAGAAGATAAAATTAATGTGAGAAATAGAAATGGAAAGGAATTTTTGGTAATTGAAGTTAAAAGAGATGATGGAAATGAAAGTGACAGACAATGCCATGATTAAGAACATGGAAGACTGCATAAATGGGGATGCTATTGAAATTAATATTAAAATTATTAACAAAATATATTTTATGAGAAATAATTGTTGTTTTGAATAGTTTGAGAAGCTGATGGAGTCTTTAGGAAAATCACATATTGACAGTGGAATATATAAACTTAAAGCTTAGCAGAGTAACGATTATTAAACATAACAATGAAAGAATCATGTTTGAAGCCATAGTAGTCATTAAGACATTTCAAAGAGGGAGCATGGAGGAAAACAGAAGACCAAAGAAAAAAATCTTGAAAAACATCCTCTCAAAAAGGATCAGGAAAATGATTAATTAAATATCATATACAAATATCAGTTAGAAAGGAAGGAAGAAAACTAAAAGAATGGAGAATTCTAGAATCTAAGGCAAAAGAAAAACATGAAAGTAATCAATAATGACAAGTCTGCAAATGTCAAAGTAGGTAATTTTTGTCATAAGAAGCATACTTTTATGAATAAAAATAATTAGGAAGGTTTGAATTAAGTTCTCTTTCTGATCCATATTGATTGTATCATCCTTGGAAAGCAATTTAACATCTCAGTTCCCCAATATCAAAGTCGCAGGAGCAGAAATAGAAGTTTCAAAGTCAACATATTGTCAATCAATATTGAAGTGAATTGTCTTTATCAATAATTCCGCATCAGTTAAAAGCAGTCCTCTACATCAACAAAATTAAAGTCATCAGAGGAAAGCAATAAGGGAGGGAGGAAGGAAGGAAGGAAGGAAGGAAGGAAGGAAGGAAGGAAGGAAGGAAGGAAGGAAGGAAGGAAGGAAGGAAGGAAGGAAGGAAGAAATGTAGGAAGTAAGGAATGTAGGAAGGAAGGAAAGAAAAATGGAAGGAGGAAGGGAAAAAAGGAAGAAGAAAGAAGGACATAAGGAAGGAGGGAGTAAGAGAAGGAAATAAGGAGAAAGGAAAGGTTGGGAGGGAGGAAGTGAGAGAAGGAAGCAGAGGTATTATTTGAGAGAAGTTAGCATGAGAAATGTAGCAGCCAAATGTGAAGTAATTCAAGAGAGAATGATCAATGAAAAAGAGAAAAATGTCAGTCTGGACAGTTTTATTAATTTTTTTTCAATGAAGGCAAAGTGAGAGATGATAGGATCACTTACTTCATGAGGCAGAAAACAATGAGGAAAATGACTTTATTTCTTTGTACATGTTTTAGATAAAAGGAATACTGACATGTTTTTAGAAATATGAGATATCAGAAAATGGAGGGACAAAGAGAAAGATAGGGAGGGAGAGGGGCCAGAGAGAGATAGGGAAGGAGAGAGATGGAAAGAGAGAGGGGGGGGAGGGAAAGAAGGGAGAAAGTGAGGGAGGAAAGAAGGGAGGGAAAAAAGAAGGAAAGGAAAAATGGAGGAAGGGAAGAAGGGAAAAAAAGGAAGGAAGGGAATGAGGGAAAAGGGAGAGAGAGGGAGAGAGAATGAATCACTATTGGAGCTTTAGGAGGTGACAAGGTGTTAATTTCTCCCCACTTTCTTATTTTACTATGGTGAGGATAATAATAATTATTGTCTTTCCCAAAGCTCAAAGGAGAATAGAGCTCAAAAACTGCAAATTACTTTATAAATTTAAAATGCTAATATTCCAATTAAATAAGGAGATCAGGCATAGGTTTTAATGATAAGAATATTTTAATCTTTAAGTCTGCCAAGACATATCAAGTATATTTTAGTTGATTTCTTTCCTTAGATTTCATATCCTTCACTTGTCTAATAGTACAAAACAAGTGAAGTATGATATCCTTTACTATATTAATTAGTTACAGGAATGTCTACTGAAGCAACAGAAAAGGAAACTTTAATTAGAGTAAAATTTTGACTTATTTTAAAATTATAAGTTGGTAGAAAAATTATAGATATTTGTGAGTAGGAAAATAAAACACTCCAAAAAAAGCTTCCTGGAAAAAAATCGTTTCTTGAAAAGCAAGCATTTTTTAAACTTTTCTTTTTTATACTTTAGGAATTAAGTTTTGTATTCCAAAAATGATTAATATATTCTTCTGCCTGAAGAAACTGGCACATAATAAAAGGACATTATAGATGTCATGGTTTTCTAATTTAACTTAATTTCTTCAAGCTCTTCCTTTAAAAAGTATTAGATATGATATTCAAAGTAACCTTTATACACTGAATCAGTCAGGGAATAAATATTTAAGCACTTAGTATTTGTTACATTTTTTTCATTATATTTTAGATAAATAAATTACTAAGCACTATATGCCAAGGATTAGGATATAAAAGTAGAGAAAAGTCCATCCCTGGCCTTAAGTAGCTCATACTATTATAAGAAATAATAAACTAAAAATGTACAAATAAGCTATATACATATTTAACAGGAAAGAATTATGAGAAGGAAAACATTAAAATTAAGAGGATATAAGAAAGGGATCCTAAAGAAGACAGACTTGCAATTGGGTCTTAAAGAAAGCGAGTAGGCAAAGATGAGGATGGAGAATATTCCAGGTATGAGGGACTAGAAGAAAAAATGCTTGAATCCAAGATATGGAGTCTCTTGTTTATGAAAAAAAAAAAGCAAATCATTCACACTAAATTGGAAAATATATGGTTGGGAGTAAAGTATAAAAACACTGGAATGGTTTGAGAGGGTCACATTAAAAGGGCTTTGAATGATTAACAAAAGATTCTCTATTTGATCCTGGATACCACAAGGAGACACTAAAGTTCACTGAAATAGTGAAATAACATAATTGGAGCTGTGCTTTAGGAAAATGACTTTTGTGGCTAAAAGATGCATTGGAGAGGAAAGATACTTGAGGCAAATGAATATACCTGGGGGCTATTGCAATAGTTCAGGAATGAAGTAAGGATAGCCTGTATCAGAGCAGTAATAATATTATAGGAAAAAAGGCAATGAATTTGAGAGCAGTAGTAATATCGGAAGGGAGAAGAGGATGAATTTGAGAAAGGTTACTAAGATGAAATCAATAAACATTCATAACAGATTTGATATTATAGTGTGGGAGTGAGTTTTTCATGATTTCTTTATTTTTATATTTTCTTTTCTTGGTAAAGAAAACATCTTTTATCTAATGATAAAAACAATGAGTATATGTGGCACATTTTTTAATAGAAAAAAAAAGTTTTTTCCCACTTAATATTATTTTTTCTAGGTGCACATAAAAATCATCAACATTCATTTTATAGTACTTTGAATTCCATAATTTCCTACCTCTTTCCCTTCTCTTATCCCTTTCCAAGAGAACAAATATTTCAAAAATCAATAATCATAAAGGTTCATCTTAATTTCACTTTCCTAAAGCTTGCTTCCTTGCTGGAAGGAAAACTTTTCTTTCTAATGTTGCAATTTCATGTTCTTGTGTTTTGGCTTTTGTAATCCTTTCCCTGGAGGTTGGAGACAGAAATCTCAGGGTAAGATATCAGTGCCTTCAGACCATGTAGTCTCTGCTACTGCTATAGATTTCAAGCTTTGGATGCAAACTTTTCTTCTCAGTTTCCAAAATCATTCATTGAGTCAGAAAATAACTATCCTCACTGAACTTTTTAACCATATTGATAAACACTAGGATCAATACATAAAGAAACTTACAGAATGAGTAGCAATCCAGAGTTTTTCTGCATGGCCAGAGAAAAGGAATGAAATCAAGAGAATGATGTAAGTTGAAGCTGCAAACATAAGATAACTAGGTGGCACAATTGAGCTGATAGACATTTGGGAATAAATGCTTCAAGATGCATCAGAAATACCTCTTCTTCCTATTTTAACTTGGCAAATTGGGCTTGGATCCCCAAAAGAAGACTCTGTGTATCTATGGTCACCTGTATGTACAACCAGCAGTCCTTAAGGATGGCTAGGATAGTGAGTCCTTCACAGTGGTAAAAAAAAAAAAATATATATATATATATATATATATATATGTAAGGCTGTATGGAAGAGGTGCAACTGATGGCAATGGTGTATTGTGGTTTGGTGCATGAAGCCATATCAAATCTTATTACTGTGATGGACTGCTTAATGGACAAAAGAAGACACATCCTCACCCTTGGTATTAATGAAACAGTTTCTCCTGATACTGATGAGGAATTTTTGTTTAATGAAAAGATTGACTTTGATTTGGAGGAATATGCAAAAGATGTTGGAGCAACAACACTTCTACATGATTCACAGGAAAAAAAAATCTTAATGCACTCCATGGAATTGAAGGAGCCTTCTCTGGAACAGGAGCTAAAACTTTGATTCCTAGGAAAGTGACTGGCAAGTTCTCAACAAGATTGCTGGCAAATATAGTTCCTGAGATTTTGTTGAAAAACTTTTTATAAGCTACTTGAATGCAAAGTTTGCTGAGCTGAAAAGTCCCCAAAAGTTCAAGACATACATGGACCATGGTCTGGTGTTGAACCAGACTTGATCAGAGAAGGAGGCAATATTCCTGTGACCTTGACCTTCCAGGAGGCCACAGGTAAAAATGTAGTGCTGCTGCCAGTTGGATCCTCATATGATGGTACTCAGTCACAGAATGAAAAAACTCAATACGTATAACTACATAGAAGGGACCAAAATGTTGTGTGCATACCCATATGAATTGTCTCAACTGAAGTGAGCCAGAGGCCCCACTTTGAAGAGTGACATCTAACTGCAAAGTTAGTTAATATGGTCATTGGGCCAATTTTCATTAGGAAGCCTCTTATTTTTTTTTTATTTTTTCCTTCCATAAAAACAGGCAGCTACAAAAACTTTGAATATCTGCTACTACTATAGATAGTGTACTCACTCCTTTATGTTATAAAAATGGAACCCCTTGGAGACACAAAACTATAAAATATTTATATTTGATTCCCAAGTTCTGAAAAGGGATTGGGAATTTATAGATTCTTAGCTGGGCTGTTTCTTATATTGCTGCAAAACTCTTTTTTTAAATGAATATTTCATAAAAAAAAACCAAATTCTTAATGTCTTCCACATCATGGACCTTTTGTGTAGTCTGGTGAAAAAAAAAGTAATGTTTTATTTCCTACAGTCATAACTGAAGAAACTGAGAAAAGTCAGTTAGAGGTTAGTGAAAAATAAGATTTTTTTTCCCATACAAATTCACAGAACCTCTGAAATCTATTCTTGAGTCCCAGGTTAACAATCCCCAATTTAGAGCCACAAATGCAAAAATGTTTGTGACAGCCCTTTTTTTAGTGGCAAGAAATGAAACTGAGTGGCAGCCCATCTCTTTCTGAAGGTGCTTGATGGATTCTTTCAATGAGTGTTTCCTCCTCTTTTTCTACAATATTGGGGCAGGTTACTTAATTACTTGCATCTCTTTTTTCCATTTTGTTAATTCTACTTTTTAAGGAGTTATTTTCTCCAATTTCCTAAAATTACTGCAAAATAATTGTTCTGGAGTTTATAACAGTGTTCCTTAGGGTTTTTCTTGTGGAATCTCTTTCCAAAGATGATTGATGGATTCTTTCAAGGAGTGTTTCCTCCACTGTTTCTACAATATTTGTGAAGTTTCCTTAATGAATTCATGTAGAATGAGATTCAAACACTTTTTTGGGGAGTCATGACTTTCATGTAGGTCAATAATAATTAAATTGTCTCTTCTGGATTTATTTTCCAGGACGGCTATTTTGGCAATGAGATATTTCATATTTTCTTCCATTTTTTCATCCTTTTTACTTTGTTTGACTTATTATTTCTGTCTCACAGAGTCATTAGCCCTGTTTTGCTTTTTAATACATGATTTTCTTCGATTGGTTTTTGTATTTTTTTTCCATTTTGCTAATTCTGTTTTTTAAGCAGTTGTTTTCTTCAGACAATTATTTTCCTTCCTTTTGAAAGCTGTCGACTCATGCATACCTCATTTTGTTCCTCATTTTTCTTTTATCTCTTTTATTTACCCTTAAATTCATTCATGAGTGAATTTAATGAGCACTTCCAAGAAGCCTGATTGGACTATTAAATAATTCACATCTGTCATTCAGATTTTTTCTGTGGACATTTGGACCTCATTGGTATTGGTCTTTTGGCATGCCCTATTACTATAGTAGTTTTCAATGGTCAAGGTTTTTTTTTCCTGTTTCTTGATCATTTTCTTTCCTTTCTTTTGGTATTTCCTCTTATGTTTACTTTTATGGTTGAGCTCTGCCAAAGTTTGCCTTCTGTGTTGGGACTGGAAGGTAACCTACAGATTTGCTCCTCTACTAAGCTAGAACTAAGGGTCTTAGTGGTTGATTTGCAGTGATTAAGACCCTCTCCCTGGTTCTCCCACAGTCTATCTGAGTTGGGCTGAACGCTCTTTTGACCCCAGGAAGACTGATCTTTCTTGAAGTTTTTCCAGTCGTTCTTGAGTTAATGATGGCTTCATTTCATTAGACTCTGCTCAGAGCCTTGGTTTGGTGTAGTTTTTGAGGGAAACTAGAGAGTTCAAACAGCTTACGGGCTTTATTTCATGATCTTTTCTCCACATCACCTTCCTTTTCAAATGAATTCCCAAAAAGTTGAAATGAATTCACTAAAGCTTGACAGGTTTTATGTGTACAGGTTTATTGAGTTGAGATTAACAAAATAATGTCATCTTTTTTTTACCATCCCCTAAAATTACACTGGGATTTATTTAAGTTTATTTTTTTTTTACTTTTTATTAAAGCTTTTTATTCACAAAACATATTCATGCGTAATTTTTCAACAGTGACCCTTGCAAAACATTTTGTTCCAAATTTAACCCTCCTTCATCTCACCCTCTCCCCTAGATTGTAGGTAGTCCAATAAATGTTTAATATGTTAAAATATATATTAAATCCAATATAGGTATACATGTTTATACAGCTATCTTGCTGCACAAGAAAAATCAGATCAAGAAGGAAGAAGAAATGCAAGCAAACAAAAACAGAAAGAGTGCAAATGCTATGTTGTGTTCCACTTTCAGTTCCCACAGTGTTCTTTCTGGGTGTAGATGGCTCTCTTCATCACCGAAAAACTGGAACTGGTTGAATCATCTCATTGTTGAAGAGAGCCATGTCCTTCAGAATTGATCTTCATATACTGTTGTTGTTGCTGTGTATAATGATTTCCTGGTTCTGCTCATTTCACTTAACATCAGTTCATGACTCTCCAAGTCTCTCTGCAATCACTCTATTGGATTTTTTTTTTTTTTTGCTGAGACAATTGGGGTTAAGTGACTTACCAGGGGGCACATAGCTAGAAAGTGTTAAGTGTCTGAGACCAGATTTGAACTCAAGTCCCCCTGACTTCAGGGCTTGTGCTTTATCCAGTGTTGGTTATTTCTTAAATAAAAATAATATTCTGTAACATTCATACATCATAATTTATTCAGCCATTTTCCAACTGATGGGCAACCACTCAGTTTCCAGTTTCTTGTCACTACAAAAAGGGCTGCCACAAACACTTTCAAACAAGTGATCACTGTCCCTCTTTTATGATCTCTTTAGGATACAAGCCCAGTAGAAACACTGCTGGGTCAATAGGTTATGCACAGTTTGATAGCTTTTTGAGCATTGTTCCAAATTGCTCTCCAGAATCCTTGGATCCATTCACAGCTCCACCAACAAAGTATTAGCATCCCAGTTTTTGCACATCCTAGCCAACATTCCTCATTATCTTTTCCTGTCCTGTTAGCCAATTTGAAAGGTGTGTAGTAAAATGTCAGACTAGTCTTAATTTGCATTTCTCTGATCAATAGTGATTTGGAGGATTTTTTCCATATGACTAGAAATAGTTTTATTTCTTCATCTGAAAATTATCTCTTCAAATCCTTTGACCCTTTATCAATTGGAGAATGGCTTGATTTTTTTTTATAAATTTGAGTCAATTCTTTACATATTATAGAAATGAGGTCTTTATCAGAACATTGGAATGTAAAATGTTTTCCCAGTTTATTGCTTCCCTTCTAATCTAGTCTGCAATCCTTTTGTTTGTACAAAAATCTTTTAACTTAATATAATCAAAATTATCTATTTTATGATCAATAATGATGTCTATTTCTTCTTTGGTCACAAATTCCTTTCTCCTCCGCAGGTCTATGAGGTAAACTATCCTATGTTTTTGTAATTTCTTTATAATATCATTCTTTTTGTCTAGATGATGAACTCATTTCAACCTTTTGTTGGTATATAGTGTTATGTGTGGGTCAATGCCTAATTTTTTCTATACTAGTTTACAATTTGCCCAGCAGTTTTAAATAGTGAGTTCTTATGCCAAAAGCTGGGAACTTTAGGTTTGGTAAACACTTGATTACTATATTATTGACTATTTTGTCATGCGAACCTAACATCCACTGATCAACTACTCCATTTCTTTGCCAGTACTAAAATATTTTTGATTACTCCTGTTTTATAATTTAATTTTAGATCTGGTACAGGTAGACCACCTTCATTTGCTTTTTTTCATTAATGACCTTGAATTTCTTGACCTTTTGTTTTTTCAGATGAATTTTGTTATATTTTTTTCTAGATCAGTAAAAGAGTTTCTTGGGAGTTTGATTGGTATAGCACTAAATAGGTAGTATTGTCATCTTTATTATAGTCCCTCAACCTTTCCAAGAATACTTGATATTGTTCCAGTTGTTCAGATCTGACTTTGGAAAGTGTTTTGTAGTTTTGCTCATATAGTTCCTCACTTTCCCTTGGCAGAAAAATTCCCATATGTTTTATACTATTAACAGTTATTTTGAATGGAATTTTGCTTTGTATCTTTTATTGTGGATTTCATTAGTGATGTATAAAAATAATGATGATTTATGTGGATTTATTTTGTGTCTTGCAACTGTGCTAAAGTTGTCGATTATTTCTAATAGTTTTTTAGTTGATTCTCTAGAGTTCTCAAAGTAAACCATCATATCATCTGCAAAGAGTGCTAATTTGGTTTTCTCATTATCTACTCTAATTCCTTTAATTTCTTTTTCCTCTCACTGCCAAAGTTAGCATTTCTAATACAATATTAAACAGTAATGGTCACACTAAGCAAACTTGTTTCACCCCTGATCTTATTGGGAATGATCCAGTTTTTAAAGAGATACTACTGAGTATTTTAAGCAAAAATCCATTTATTTTTATATGCTCTACTGTTTTTAATAGGAATAGATGTTGGATTTTATCAAATGCTTTTTCTGCATCTATTGAGGGAATTATATGTTTTTTGCTAATCTGGATATTGATATACTCAATTATGCTAATAGTTTTACTAATATTGAACCATCCCTGCATTCCTGGTATAAATCCTACTTGGTCATGGTGTATTATCTAGGGGATGATTTTCTGTAATCTCTTTGCTATTATTTTATTTAAGATTTTTGCATTAATATTTATTAGTGAGATTAAGCTTTAATTTTCTTTCTTTTTTTCCCTACCTGGTTTAGGTATCAATACCATGTATTTGTCATAAAAGGAATTTGGTAGGAGTCCTTCATTCCCTATTTTTTCAAATAGTTTATATAGCATTAGAGTTAAATTTTCTTTAATTGTTTGATAGAATTCTCATGTAAATGCATCAAGTCCTGCGGATTTTTTCTTAAGGAGTTGATTAATAGATTGTTTTATTTCTTTTTCTAAAATGGGACCATTTAAGTAATTTATTTCCTCTGCTGTTAATCTGGGCAATCTACTTTTTGGAGGTATTCCTCCATTTCACTTAGGTTATCTAATTTATTGATATATAGTTGGGCAAAGTAACTCCTTATTTTTGCTCTAATTTTCTCTTGCTTGTTAGAAAATTTTCCCTTTTAATTTTTGAGACTAACAATTTCATTTTATTCTTTCCTTTTTCTAACCAAATTAACTAAAGGTTTATCTATTTTGTTGTTTTTTTTTCATAAAAACAACTTTTAGTTTTATTTATTAATTAAATAGATTTTTTTTCCTTTTTTTTTTTACCATTTTGGCTCTGCCCCCCAAGTTTATTTATTTTTAATGCACATTATTTTACGAATTATGTTGGGAGAGAAAAATCAGAGCAAAATGGAAAACTCATGGGAGAGATTAGGAAAATCAGGAAAAAAAGTGAACATAGCATTTGTTGATTTAAATTCAATCTCCTTACTTTTTTTTTTTGGATGCAGATCATATTTTCTGTCCAAAGTTTATGGAGATTGTGTTGAATTACTGAGTCACTAAGAATAATCAAGCCTTTCATAGTTGATCATTGCACAAACTTACTGTTTTTGTGTATAATGCATTCCTTGTTCTGCTTGTATTAGTTAGCACCAGTTCATGTAAATCTTTCTAGGCTTTTGCAAAATCAGTTTGTTCACCATTTTTTAAAGAATAATAATATTCCATTTCCTTTATGTACCACAATTTGTTCAATCATTCCCTAATTTATGGGCACTCAGTTCTTTTCCAATGCTTTGCTACCAAAAAGAAGAGCCCCTATGATCATTTTTGCACATATGGGTTCTTTCCTCTCCTTTATGATTTTCTTGGGATACAGAGGCAGTAATGGCACTGCTGGGCCAAAAGTTATGCACAGCTTTATATACCTTTTGGCATAGTTCCAAATGGTTTTCCAGAATGATTGGATCATTTCACAACTCCATCAACAATGCATGTGAGTTTTCCCACATCCCTTACTACATTTTTCATTATCCGTTCCTGTCCTCTTAGCCACTCTGAGAGCTGTTTTAATTTCCATTGTCTAATCAGTAGGGATTTAGAGAATTTTTGCATATAACTTTAAATGACTTTAATTTTATAATCTGAAAATTGTCTGTTCATAATATTTGACCCTTTATCAATAGGGGAATGAAATGTATTCTTATAAATTGGACAAAATTATTTATATATTTTAGACATAAGACATTTTTTTCAGAAATACTATCTATAAAGATTTTCCCCCCAGTGTTGTACTTCCCTTTTGATCTTGTTTGTGCAAAAACTTTTTTTAATTTAATATAATCAAAGTTGTCCATTTTGCCTTTCATGTTGTTCTCTAGTTCTTCGTGGTCATAAATTCCTCCCTTCTCCAAAGATCTTATAGGTAAATTATCCCTTGTTTTCCTAATTTGTTTATGGTATCATCCTTGTTGCCCAAATCATGCGTCCATTTTGAATTTATTTTGGTGTGTAAGAGATATATGCCAGATTTCTCTTATATTATTTTCCTGGTATTCCCTCAATTTTTGTCAAATAGAGAGTTCTTATTCTAGAAATAGTAGTTTGAGGCTTTATCAAGCATTAGATTGCTATTGTAGTTGTTTATTGTGTTATCTGTACCTAAGCTATTTCACTATTCCACCACTCTATTTCTTAGCCAGTAATAAATAGTTATGTTACTGCTAATTTATAATCTAGTTTAAGGTTTGATACTGCTAAGTCACCATTCTTCATTTTTTTTCTTTCATTAATTTCCTTGATATTATTGACCTTTTGTTCTTCCAGATACATTTTATTATTATTTTTTCCAGTTCCATAAAATTATGTTTTGGCATTTTGATTGATATGACACTGAAGTAGACCAATTTAGGCAGAATGGGGATTTTAATTATATTAGCTTAGCTTAGCCATGAATAATTGAGACTCTTGCAATTGTTTAACTCTGATTTTATTTGTGTGAGAAGTATTTTGCAATTGTGTTCATACAGTTCTTGGGTTTGTCTTGGCAGGTAGATGTCCATATATTTTATTTTGTCTAAAGAAATTTTAAAAGAAATCTGTTTATATTTCTTATTGATGGGCTGTCAGTAATATATAGAAATACTCATGATTTGTCTAGGTATATTTTATATTCTGCAACATTGTAAAGCTGTGAATTCTTTCCAGTAGATATTTGGTTGATTTTCTAGGCTTTTCTAACTTTATAATCACATTATCTGCAAAAAGTGATAGTTTTATATCCTTATTACCTATTTTAATTCATTTATTTATTTTTCTTTTTTTATTAATAAAGCCAACATTTCCAGTACAATGTGGAATAATAGTTGCAATAATGGGCATTCTTGTTGCACTCCTGATCTTATTGGGAATGTGTCCAGCTTCTCTCCATTATAAATAAGCTTTTATATAGCTACTGCTTATTATTTTAAGGAAATCTTCCTTTATCCCTATGTTTTCTAGTGTGTTATTAGGAATGGGTGCTATATTTTGTCAAAAAATTTTTTCTGCAACTACCAAGATTATCATATGATTTCTGTTGGTTTTGTTACTGATATGATCGATGATGGTAATAGTTTTCCTGATATTAAACTAGCCCTACATTCCTGATATAAATCCCATTTGGTCATAATGTGTTATCCTACTGATGAGTTGATATATTGTCTTGTCTGGTATTTTATTTAAATTTTTCTATCAATACTCATTTGGAAGAGTGGGGCTGTAATTCTCTTTCTCTGTTTTGGTCCTTCCTGGTTTAAGTATCAATGTCATATTTGTCCCATGGAATGAATTTGGCAGTACTATTACTTTGCAGGGTTTTTTTTTTTAAGAATTGATGTATTGCAACTAATTGTGCTTTAAATGTTAAGTAGAATTCACTTGTAAATTCATCTAGCCTGGAGATTTTTTCTTAGGGTGTTCATTGATGACTTGTTCATTTTTTTTTCCTAACATGGGACAATTTAAATATTTTATTTCCTTTTCTGTTCACCTGGACTATCTATATTGCAATCACCTCTGCCAAGAGATCCCACAAGGACAATGCTAACAAACATTGTTGTGAAACTCAAAAACTATAATCTCAAAGAAAAAATGCTGCAAGCTGCCAAACAAAAACAATTTAAATATCAAGAGGCAGAATTGTTCAGGTCCTGGCAACTTCTACAATAGTTGCCAGGACCTGAGTAATCTTACCTCTTGATATTTAAATTAAATAATAAATTATTAGAGGGCCTAGAATACCATATTCTGGAAGGCAAAACCAAGAAATAATTATTCAGCAAGATTCAGTATCATCTTCCGAGAAGAAGATGGATCTTAAAGGAAGTAAGAGATCTTCAATCATTTCTATTGAAGAAAACAGAACTAAACAGGAAATTTAATCTACAAAAGCAGGAAGCAAGAGAATCATAGAAAGGCAAGCAGGGGAATATAAATATATCCATAACTATCTACACACACACACACTTACACACACACACATGCATGCACATACATATATATCCTCAGATAAAGAAAACACTGTAACTTTGCAAACTGCATCTGTCACTGGGGTAGAAAAAGAAGTACATCACATAGACTGAATAGGGACAGAAAGGAATATACTTTTTCTCAGAAGTATATGAGACTACACAAAAATTGACCATGTATTAGGTTAACAAAAAAAAAAACCACAATCAAATGCAAAAAAGGCAGAAATAGAAAATGGTTCCTTTTCAAGCCACAATGCAATAATAAATTTTGTTCAATAAATGGCCAGGGAAAGAGAGACCAAAAACCAATAGGAAATTAAGTAATCTAATTCTTAAAAAATGAGTGTGTCAAATAACAAATCACAGAAACAATCCATAATTTCATCCAAGAAAATGATGATAATGAGACAAAATCCCAAAACCTGTGGGATGCAGCAAAACAGTTCTTAGGGGAAATTTTATATCTCTTTATAGCTACATAAATAAAATGAATAAAAAGGAGATCAATGAATTAGGCATGTAACTAAAAAAGTTTTAAAAAAAGAACCAATTAACTCCCCAGTTAAATGCCAATTTAGAAGTTTTGAACCTCAAAAAAGAGATGAATAAAATAGAAAATAAGAAAAGTATTGAACTAATAAAAAAAAACTAAGAACTGGATTCATGGGAAAAAACTCAAAAAATAGATAAAGCTTTGGTTAATTTGATCAGAAAAAAGGAAAGAAAAAAAAAATCTGCAGCACCAAAAATGAAAAAGGGGAACTCACCACCAATGAAAAAGAAATTAATGAAATAATTAGGTGATATTTTGCTCAACTCTATTGCAGCAAGTCTGACAATCCAACTGGAATAGATGAATAAGTGGGCTTTTTTTTTAAAATAGCATTTTCCTAGAAAAAAATTGTTGCCTTGAACTTTCAGATAACAATATAACTCTGATGTAATTTAGTTGCATCACAAATTAGGAATTAATTTATAGTAGTAAACTGTAGAGAATGATTGAATAACTTGTGGTATATGAACATTATGAAATATTTTTCTATAAGAAATAATTGGCAGGATGATTTCAGAGAGACTTATGAGAACTAATGTTAACTGAAGTGAAGAGAAACAGCAGAAGGCTGTATAGAGCAACAGCAATATTATATTATGAACAATTTGGATGGACATGGAACTTTTAAACAGAAAGATGATCCAGGCAAATTTAATGAATTTGTGATAAAGAGACTCATCTGCATCCAGACAAAGGACTGTGGGGACTGAGTGCCGATCACAATATAGTCTTTTCAAATTTTGTTCCTGTTTGCTTGCATTTTGTTTGATTTCTTATTTTTTTTTTCTTTTGGATCTGTTTTTTCTTGTGCAGCATGATGATTGTGTAAATATGTATAGGAAAATTGCACATGGTTAACATATTTTATTACTTGTCATCTTGTGGAGGAGGTTGAAGGAATGGAGGAAATAAATTAGAAAACAATGTTTTCCAAAGGTGAATGTTGAAAAGTATCTCTCCATATGTTTTGAAAATTTAAAAAAAAATCTTTTAAAAAACATCAAAATTGGAAATTGAAAAAAATATTTAAAATTAGTAGGAACTATTTATAACATTTAGAAAAACAACTGCTATTTGAAATTGGTGTTAAAACTATAAGAGAATATATCTATCTATATAATGAGCTTATGGAATTTCATAAGCATCTCAGCCATTCTAATGTCTTATCAATTGTATCATAATATTATTTTTAAGTTACATTACAATTCAGATAATTCTTCCCTGAAAGATTTTCATGTTTTATCCAACTAACTTTCTTTAATTTTGTATATCATATGTATACATAAATATATATGTAGCTAAGTTTATAGACATAATTATAGTTTGAAATAATTTTCTATTTTATAAATTTAGGTTTATTTTATAAATGGAGAATTTTTTAAATTTCTAAAATAATTGCATTCAATATTACTATAAACATTTCTATTTAAATACATTAAAATATTTATGATAAAAACTTGAAAAAATAGTAGAATATTCTATCAAAATTTTCCTTATAATGCCATATTTGTTATAATAATCTTTGGGAAGCCATTCTTGAACTTTTAGTAATTTATTTTCTAAGAAGTTATTCTCCTCTTCATTTCTTGCTTATGCAAAAAAAAAAATGACTATTCTCTCCTAAGCCTTACTTATTCAGTAAGATCTTGCTCTAAGTCCATGCAATTTCCTTTGGACAAATCAACTTCCATTTAGCTCTCAACTTTAAAAAGTTCAATAAAAAACTACTGTGCTGTAAAAAATGATGAGCTTAATAACCTTAAAAAACACATAGATAGACTTTCACAAAATAATGAAAAGCAGAATGAGCAAAACAAAAAGAACATTTTCTATTGTTTTTTAAAAACAACTTTGGATAAATAAATCATTTTCACTATTATAAAAACCAAAATGAAATAAAAGGGACTTATGAAAGAGCATGCTATGTATCCAAGAAAAGAATGGATACATATAAATATGTATAGAATGATTATACATACATTTTATTTTTTCTAAGGGAGATAGCTATATTTTAAGTAAAACAGAATTTGCCCACATAATAGTAGACAATATGTCTCTTGAAAGACAGCATGCCTCTTTGAAGTGGAATATTTTTCCATGTTGTTGAAACGGAAGCTAGTGATGCATATCTACATTGTCACTGTAAATCAATCCTTTAGATTATGATATAGAAATCCTGATTAGCATGGGGAAAGATAAGAATGAAGATGACCATCATTTAATGAATTTACATATGAAGTCTCCAAAATACTTTCCTTTTATAACATACCTATTAAATAAATAGTGAAAGGGTCAGCATGTCCAATTTATGATGGGTAATTTCAGTTTTGGAGAGGTGCAATGATTTGATTTTAATCTGTAGTTTTTGTACTGGAGTTTCTTTGTGATCATTTAAATCATTAACAAAAAAAATTCAGTACCACAGGTCCAAGAAAAAATCAGTGGTCCCTATGAATAAGTTAAGACGTTAAGTTATGTTTCAGGTGCTAATTTGGGAGGGGAGAGGAAAAAAGAAAAGGAGAGAGAGTTTCCATCCTGGAAGTTTCTTACTCAAGAGAAACCATAGGTGAAAGAAACACACACACACATACACACACACACACACACACACACACACACACAAAAGAATAATAGGAAGAGGGAGAGAGGGAGACAGAAATTGGGAAGGGGAAAGAACAATGGAAGGCATAATAGAAGGAAAATTAAACTCTGTTTTGACTGGCACTCAAGTCCCAACATTAGGAGTATCTCCTAAAATGTTTGATCTATTGCCTTCAGGCTGCTAGAAGCTAATTGGCATACCATCATTCCATAGCTAGTAATATGAGGAACAAGACAAAGGTTAGACTGGGTAAAAAAAAATACCAATACCAATAGGGTAATTTCAAAGAAAAAGGCACATGTCTTATGAATAATAATTTTTGAGGAATCTAAAAGGAATTAATCTTTACAGTTTACAAGTAGTTGAGATTTATTAGTGAATATTTCACACTTCAATAAGCATAAAATAAATTGTAAATTGCAGATTCTTTCCTCATCATGTAGAGTAGCATTATTCCTTCAATTACTTCTTTTTTTAAAATATCAACAGAAAATATAAAAGTCTTTAGATATTTCTAACATTCATTAGAATGAATGATATTGCAATTTGTTAAGAATTTATACTTTTGCTCTTTCCTTTTATTTTCTTAAGAAACAAAAAAATTGATATTTAAAATACAACAAAAATTCCCCAAACTGTATATAAATTTAAAATCTTAATAATTCTCACCTACTGTGCATTGTTTTTTAGATATGTAAGGAAATAAAGCAAAATGAATGAAACAAAAATCTCTTATTACTGAAGTAAGAATGGCACAAGGAAAAGTCAGAAATACATGAATTATATTTTTGGTGACATTATCCCCTTATACATTGTCTGTATATTCCAACATCTCAGGAAACTCTTCTGTAATTTTACTAGTTCAAAGGACATAGTTACTAGATATTTTTTGGACATCTTTATTTAACCTCTGCCTCATGCACTAAACCCATTCATCTCTCATCATTTTCAATTTTCCTGGAATATTGATTAAACCAGAAATTTTTAACTCTCTGTGTGTGTGTGTGTGTGTGTGTGTGTGTGTGTGTGTGTGTGTAAGAGAGAGAGGGAGACAAAGAGAAACATACACAGAGAGACAAACAGAAACAGAGAAAAAGAGACAAAGAAAGACACAGAAACTGATGAGACAGATAATCAGAGAAAGAAATGAGTATTTTTGTTAGTCTAACAAAATCTATAGATCCCTTCTTAGAATAATGAAAATGTAAACTTTAATGCATAAGATAAAATATATAGAATTTCAAAAGAAACCAATTATATTGAAATGCACATATCAAAATATTAAAATAAAATCCAGGGACTCCAGCGCGAATATATATATATATGTATATATATATATGCATATATATATGCATATATATATATACATATATATATAACTATGAAATATTTTGCTTATTCTTTTTTTTTAAATCCAGAACTAGTATTTCAATTGAATAGGAAACTCTCAGTGGATTCTATATTTCCTCATAATTTAGAATTGTAGAGTTTGCTTTCATAACTGATATAACTTTTCAGATTAAGTGATTTGATCTTGGTTACATGGTTAATAAGTATCAGAGAGATCTCTTGAATTGAGGTCCTTTTGAATCCAAGACCTGCCTTCTATCCATTATTCCACAATACCTCTCAGGATTTGGAAAAGGAAAAAAAATACATGCTTATTAATTAATTGATTGAATTTTTATTGTGATCCAATTGAATTATGAATACATATTTTAAACTATTTTGATCAATTTTACTAATATCTAGTTATTTAATAACTGGTGGGAACAGTGAGGAATGGGTCAGCTCAGCCAAACAAATTGTTTGTGGGTCTACACTCCAAATTTTTTACAAGAAACTGAATGCTAAAAATTCCATAATATAACATCTTGGATTTCAGTTTCAATTAAAAAAAAAAACATAGATTACTCCATAAGGATTTAAGAATGAATCTTGGTATGATATATTCTTTTTATGTGTATTTTTACATATCATTTTTAAATGTTTCATTATGAATTTTTAAACTCCAAGCCAAATGTATCAAAATAGGAATTTTATGGAGAAAAAGAAGTGAAGTAGATATGTATTGATTTTTGTTTTAAATAAACAGCTTGAAGCTCAATGTCATCATGCAGTCTCTCCTTTGTCCCATTTTCCTTTGATTTTGGGACAATGGGAGAGGAAAGCTGTCTGGCTATTTTTGAGATAGTGACAAAGAATAGGTTCTCTTATCTCTTATTCTCTTAAATGGCTCTATTTTTCTTTAGCACTAAGATGAGAGACTGCAGTTGCCAAAATACCATTTATTTACCTGTATGACTCCCATCACACTTGGCAAAAGTCATTACTTATCTATTGTGAATCCTGATTAATACCATTTCTACCCTTCTTAGTGGAAGGTTTCTATATCATAGAGGGTGAACAGTTCTTTTTCTTTGTCTCCTTTGGTCTTTCTAAATCCATTCTCATCTGTCCCAGATCTAGGGACTGTATTAAAAAAAAAAGTCTGAAATTTCCTGGACTTGCAGTCAGAGGAGGAAAAATAGTAATTTATAAAGCTATACATAATGTGAAGAGATGATATAAATCTCTAGGGGAAAGGGACAATTCTAAGAAAGAAAAGCAAATGAATTTTGATGAGGTACATCATTTGGCCTATTAAAACATTTTCAGTCTTTAGGGAGTTGAGACAAAGACAGCTTGATGACTTCTAGAAAATTTCAAATAAACAGTAGGATACTAACACATCATACACTTTGGTTAGCTGTGAAGAAGATAAATAGCAGGATGTCATCTGGATACTAGTGGGAAATCAGGCCATTGTATCTGATGACTTCTCAAAACAGAAGAAGTGTGCTTTGAAAAACTTAATAGATGGGGGTCCTGGGGACGGAGGAGCAGTTGTACCTCACCACCTTCAGTCACTTGTCTGGGAGAAAGACACAATGATTGAAAACTAGCTATAAACTCCAGCTGAGAAATTCATTGATAATATTGTTAAGGGCAACACTGAGAGTGTTTTTATTTTTCCTCCTGTACATTGTATTGTTATTGAAACACAGTGATATAGCCTAACATTCCTACTTATTACCATTCCACAACTGTACTCACAATTGACAAATTAAGCAGGGAAATTTCCAGAAATCACCTTAAGCTGAACTTTTAACATTTGATCTATAAACTTTTTTCATGGAAGGCCTTGATATTCATTCATTCCTAATATTTTTAAAACTACTTTCTACTTTTATATAACACTAATAACAAGATTAGCAAATAATGTCTAATTAACTGGCAGTCTTGCTAGATTCATTTTTCTTAGGGAAAAAAGAGGGGACCTTTTGGTCTTCTTTGTTTGTGATCATTATCACAGAATTATAGATAATTTTTAAAATAAGATTAAAGACATCTTAGAAATGATATAGACCAAACTCTTTTTAATAGATGAGATAATAGACACAAGGAAGATATGGCTTGAAGCAAAATTTGAAGGTAAAATTGTTTTTTGCCAGGTCACTCTGACAAATTGAAATTTGTCTATATTTATTGCTATATTTATGCTTTTAAGATCAATTTACTATAATCATATACATAGTTTTACTTTACTAGAAAACAGATAATGATTACATCTCACTTTAAGGTTTGCATATCAGCTAAATTTATATTTTCTTCTTTGATTTTTGAAAAAATCTCACAAGCTGGCTGTTAAGAGTATACCCACTTTATTTTATTTTATTTTACCCAAAATTTATTTTATTTGAAGAAACAGAATAAGCAAAAAAGAAAAATAGAAAAGCAATACAAAACAAAATGAAAAAAGAGAACATTATCATTTCCCAGCAGAACATCAGGGAGGATTAAAAATATGTCACAACCTATACCAATTTAA
>JAJPUD010022125.1:0-21948 GCA_023553655.1 Myrmecobius fasciatus | reverse complement strand
ACACACACACACACACACACACACACACACACACACACACACACACACCCCTCCCTGAGAAACTGCACTGACACAATTCTTCTTCCCTGGAGTTTTCCACTTTGGGTACAGTCACATACAAGACTTGACAGAACTGTGTCACTGAGACTCAATAGCTCTGCTAATCACTTCACTGCTGTGGGAACTGAAACAACCCATGCAGCTTCAACTATTTGGTGGGTCAGTCTGTAGAGATGTTCTGCCAGGCAATAAAACTTAACAAAGGCCAGCAGAGGGTTCCCACCATGAAAGGTTATTGCCAGTTGATTCAGTTTGCTGAGTTCCTCAAAAGTATGGTCATTATGGACATTTTGGAGCAAATATATTAGATAAGATAATAAATTTTCCTGCTTGTGTTAGCCCTGCCTTTAAAAGCTATAGATAGGGCAGCTAGGTGGTGCAGTGGATAGAGCACCAGCCCTGAAGTCAGGAGGACCTGAGTTCAAATCCGATCTCAGACACTTAACATTCCTTGGCTGTGTGACCCTGGGGAAGTCACTTAACTCCAATTGCCTCAGGGAGAAAAAAAGCTAAGGATAACTATCTTCTCCAATCCCTTTCTTTATGATGTGAATTCTATGTGTTCACTTTCAGGCCAAGAACTATAGTTACTAGGTTAGGGCCAAACTGTTGGAAGAAAAATGAGTTGTGATTGAGACAAAATGATCTGAAATCTCACCTTTACCTAGGCTGGGGTAGGAGTAGGATAAGAAGGTGGGGAGGGAGAGAACCAGATGAGCTCAATACAAAGTATTTGCAACTCTTGCCTTGCTACTTTTCTAGTATCTGTTTCTGACATGTTTTTGACCCTACCTCTTTCTGCTTCTTGTTAACTGCTTCGCCATGCTGTCTCTATGAATAATTTGGCCTTCACTCATTCCATCCTAGACACAACCTGTTTTCTGTCTGATCCCAACCTCCCCTCTGCAGCTACTACCTAGAATCTACCAAACCAATTGTGTGCCCAACCTATAATTACCAGCTGCTATTTCACCTGCTCTCAGCATTTACTCCTTTCAGCACTTTATCAAACTATAATTACCAGTACCTTCCAGATGTCTCAATTTGACCTCATTCAACAGGCAAATCCAGGTGGTTCCCTTATAGGTGAGTCCAGAAAACTTGGATTATTCTTGAGAATCCTATTTTCATAACTATCTGGAATCTTTTAAATGAAGATTTGCTGGGAGGTAAACAGGGGATATAAATCAATGTTCTCCAAAGCAGGGACTTAGGTTCCAATATATAATCTCCAAAGAGACTCCTGTGACTCTAGGATCTTATGTAAATTCCCATTTGGCATTTAGAGTTCTTTATGACCTGGCCCCAAATTATCTTTCCAACCTTATTATTATGTTACTCCCCTTCTCTCACTCTATGTTTCAGTCAAATTGATCTTTTTATTTTATGCTTGTATAAAAACACAATTAAAATATCCAAATACAAACAGGAAATTAAAGTATGATTAGAATCACAAAAAATAAAAGCAGTGGATTCACAGCAAAAAATGCTCTACTGAGTTGAAATTAGAGGCAATTCACTTGTGCACATTTATTCACTGTGTGTGTTACATACTGGGGAACATTGCTCCTATTGAATAGTGGCTACGTTCACTAACTGTATGACTTTTTCACCTACTTGGCTAATTAGCATGTTCAATTAAATTGATAATTGCCAACATACAATTTTTTATTTATGTCTTTCCTATTCTCCAGACCATACATCAATATTTTTTTTCTTAAAAATTATAGAGAATATTTCAATCAAATTGCTTTCAATATTATTATTGTTAAGTAATATTTTTGTTAGAATAAAAGTATACTGTTTGTAAATAAAATTTTTAGTATTTAAAAAAATAATTTCATATTTATCATATTTTTGAAAAACAATTTTGAGTAATTTGATGTAAAAAAATTACAAATTTAGTAGAACATGTATTTAATTTATGAATAAATGGAGTAGGATATGTACTCAAATTTTTTGTATTAATAAGGAAGAATGATCAAAAATGTTAACAGACCACGGGATAAAATGGTGTTTGAAATTCTCTTGATATCCCAGATTTTAAGACCCAGTTTCACTCATAGAATAACTAATGCCACAAACTGTTCTCTTGTCTCAATACTGTCCATTGCAGTAACAGCAGAGGGAGCAGAGCATTTCTAGCATGCATTAGTTGGAATTGAAAGTTATTCATAGGGACAGATAAACCAGAGATTAGGTCTCCACCCTGAAGGTCCTCTTCTCCACAACTTGCACAACTAGAACAATCAGAACAAACTACATTGGCTTCAAATGCTATGGGGGGAGGGAGGGAAACTCAAAAGAAGAGTAGTACGGATAGAACGAAAGGGATTAAAATTCAAGGCCAAAGCTAGTGTAGGCTCTCCACTAGATCCATGACCCTGTCTCAATTTGCTAGGTCATAAATCTAGTGCTGTGGCACAGCACAGTATTTCTTGTGTCCCAAGGACTAAATAAATGGGCCAGCATAATAACCATTAAAGTCAGGCTTTGCTTTAGTGTTACCTTAGATAGCTCTGTATCTAATGATTGGTGTCTGATAATGAATGGAAACTGCAGCTCTTGCAAGCAGCAGGGACAATTAATTCTCCTACATCCTGAGAGCTACCTCTGAGTATGTTTTTATACCTGCAAGATCAATGTTGCCTTTGGCAGGATCTTCTCTGAGGAGGAAATGGCTCCCTCTAGTGTACTATCTCCCTCTCACCCCTCTATTCACTGTCAATAAAATTAGGACTCCTATTGCTTCTATTATTAACTAGGGTTTATTCCCTTGCCTCTACTTCTCTGTTTACCTTTATAAAAATCTCCTATACAACTTTTGTAAAATACTGATACAGGCTATGGGATTTCCTGCCTGTAGTTTCTTTTTTTCCATCTCTGACAACAGGCTTAAATGCATGACTATAAAACAGCATTCTATAACACATCCTATTACTTTACTCATCTTGCAAAGGGTGAACCTAAGGCAAAGGTCCTTCATAACATACACATAGCATATGAAAACTCAAGACCAAGTTTAGAACTTGAAGTTTCTGAGCTAAATAATATCTTTTAACAGTTGCCCAATTATGCTTCTTCTTCTTCCTTCCTTTTTTTCAGCATGTGAATAATGCTGTTAAATTATGTTGAGAGCTTAAGAAAAAAACCTCTGCAGTTGAATTAATTTTATCTTCTAACACTGTATTCCTGTATACCTTATAAAACCCACAATAATATCAAAACAAGGAAAATTCAGTTATATTTTCATAAATTTTTTCCTGCTTAACAAGCTGTTTAATGTTGGTGACCCTGTAAGAAATAAGAAATCCACTCAAGAAGTATAAAAAATGAGAGAAAAACCCCCAAGTTAATTAATTTATGATAAAATTTGCATATATATTGTTTACATCTACCATAGATATGGTACCTATCCAGGTATTCTTTTTAACTTAAGCTTTGCCAATTGTTTTTTCCTATTAAGATGCTCTGTATTTTCTAAGATAAATCCATTTCTGTCTTTGCATCACAGAAAAACTTACCCCTTTCAAAGAAAAATTCAGTAAGCCACCTGATTGAAACCATTAAAAATGTGAATTATGCATGTGAAATAGGCTCATTCCTTTCAGTGAATTTCTCATCATTTGGATTCACCTGGTGTTTGAGCCTATGGAGCTTTGAAGAAAATCCAGTGCAGAGTGAAATTTAGGAGGGCAGAGCAAACCAGGCGAAACCAAATGATGAGAGCTGTCATTGCATCTGCTGTGGGATGAAATTGGCAAGTTTCGCCTGGCTCTAATCACATGTGGAAAATGATCTTGATGGCTTCATCCTCAGCTCCAGTGAATATTTTTCCACATCAAGGAAATCTGGTACAACTCAGTCTGACAGATAGCCATCGGACTGCAGAACTGTGGGAGCTCTTGCAGTTCAGGGCTAAGAAAAGCTTTTCCACCTGCCTTCTTGGGAACAGAAAAAGAAAAAAGCACAGCAAATTTCAGTGCTAGGACATTTTGCAATACATGTCCCTGCCACAAAAAAAATAAGTTTATACAAGTTCCATTAAATATATGTATGTACTTAAAGGAACTCAATAGATAAGTGGACAAAGAGTATGAACAGACAGTTTTCAGAGGAAGAAATCCAAGCAGTCAACAGCCAGATTAAAAAAAAAAAAAAATCTTGAATTTCCACCACATACCTGTCACATTGGCAAAGGTGGCAAAAGAAGAAAATTGCAAATGTTGGTGGGGCTGAAGGAAAATAGGAAAAATTAGGAATCCATGGGTACAAGTATGCATTGATTCCACAATTTTGGGAAGCATATTGGCATAGTAGTTCTTTTCCTTGTAGCTCAAAACTGGAAACTAAGGAAATGTTCCTCCTACTGGGGAAGACATAAACAAATTATGAATGTAATGGAACTTTAATGTACAATAAGAAATGGTGAAATGAACAACTTGGGAAGACCTCTATGAACTGATACAGAAGTAAGCAGAACTAGGGAAACAATTTGAACAATGACAACATTATGGGAAAAAAAAACAACTTTGAAAGATATTAGAACTGATTAATGCTATTATAAACCAGTCCAGATAACTGAAAAGGAAAAACACTTCCCTTTCTATCTCTTAGAAGAAAAGCAATAGCTTATAATGTAGAATGAGACAAACTTTTTAGAAATGGTTAATAATGGAAATTTGTTTTTTTTCTGGACTATAAATGAATGAATTAATTTAAATTTTAAAAAATCCAAAAAAAAGAAATTACAATGTCTTTATTCAATCCAAGATATATAAAAATCTAGTCAGAAGCCTTTGAGCATTTGAAGAAGTATCCCACTCAAGAAAACCATTATAATTACAGGAAACAGGCAAGAGATATGTCAGTATCCTGACTAGAGGTGTTATAAGATTATTTTAATACTGTAGCATTCTAAGGGGGGAATCTCCTGGGGCATAAAAGCCTACAAGACTTGGACAGAGAAACTCCAAGAGAATTGGAAGCTCTGAGAAAATTAATTAGCCAAGATTCCAAGGGAATCAAAATCTGGCAGTGTTTTGACCAGGATACTTCAACAGGGCCATATTCCACAATGATATGAAAAAAATGTTCCAGAGAGGTCTGAACACTATAAGGTACTAACAGAGTGCCCTCCTGGGGAGAAAATGGAAGATGGTAAAAATCTGTCAATGCTTTAAGCACATGCACATGGAGGAAGTGGAGGGAAATGAAAAGCAAAACCAAATAAGGCCTGACCACTGTCCAGAGACATAAAGGGAGGAGTCAGGTCCTGGCAAAAAGTCCCAGAATAAGAACTGAGGTTAAAGATATAAATAAAAAGAAAAAGACACTGAGTGGTCAAAAGACACAAGAGGTAAACCCAGAAGAAAAGAACAATTCCATAATAATACAAGTAACATCATATGGAAATGAGGATGAAGATTCCAAGAGTGAGTAAAAGAAATGAAGTAAGAGATTTAAAAAATCAAATTCTAAATAGAACAAAATTCTGGAGAAAAAAAAAACTTGGGATGGTAATAATTAGTTTAGAACATATGGTGAAGAACTTCACCAAAGTAGCTGATTCTCTGAAAATTAGAATAGAGCAATAAGAACCCAGTAACCACATGAGGTAAAAGAAATATTAAAACAAACTAAAAAGGTTGGAAAAATAAAAGAAAATGTAAAGTACTATCAAAACCAACTTCTCTAATACTAATAATAAAGATTAAAGAAAGATAATTTAATAAGACTTCCTGAAAACTATGATTAAAGAAAAACCTGATTGCCATATTTTGAAAAATCATAAATGAAAACTATCCAGATCTATTAGAACCAAAGGGTGAAGGTTAAAAAAATAGAAATAATTCACTGATCTTATTTTGAAAGTATTCCCAAATTGAAAACTCCCAGAAATGTTATAGTCAAATTCCAGAGCTACCACTCCCAACCTCAACTTCCCTCCCAATCTACCCACCCACTCCATCCCAAAAAATCCTGCAAGCTGCAAGAAAAATGCAAGGAATTACAGTATTTATCACATAAAAGTTGGCATGAATCAATATGTTAGTATGTTCAAATTGTTTGTTGATGGTTAAATCAAGTTAAGAAACAGAAAAATCAGAGGGGAAAAAAAACAAAGGTGGAATCAGGCTGCTATTCAAAAGGAAGCTGATAAAGTTTTGCTAGTAATTTTTCCACCACTGTGAAGCATTTCATTTAAAAGATAATATCTAACCTTGCTGTTTTGTAGAAAAGCTAGTATTTGTAACATTCTTTCTTGCAACTGTTCTATCATTCATTAAACAAATGGTTCATAAACCTTCTGTCGTTACTCTGATCCAACTTGCATTTTTATGGTGTTAAATAAATTTCCTGTAAATATAGATGACCAAAAATTTACCATATCCTCTTTGTTTTGGGCTTTTCTCTCCTGATTTCTTTATTTTTCAAGTTTATGTAGTAAAGTTCTTCATTGGTAAAAGGAAAAGAGAAGAAGCATTTGTTAAATACCTTGTCTGTATTAGTTGCTTTGTTAAACATTTTATGAATATGACATCATTTGACCTTCACAACAATCTGGGAGATATGTGCTATTATTATCCCTATTTTATAGTAAAGGAAACTGAGACAATTAGAGGTTATGTGATTTGCCCTGGATCCCATGGCTAGTAGATGTTTTGAGATAGATTTTGTACTCAAGTCTTTCAAACTCCAGACTCAAAGCTCTGAGTTTACACTGTGCCACTTAATTATCTCTGACAGATGAATACTACCTTGCTTATTTTATTCTTTTGATTCTTTTGACTCTTTTTATGACCTTGACTTCTGCTTTCAGTTGCTGATTCTGGGGATTTAGAATTTCCAATTAATTTTCCATTTCCTATAATTTTATAAGGCTGAAAATGGAATTTTTAAATGTTGGAAAGTGCTGAGTCTGGAGTGGGGAACACCTGAATTCAAATCCTGCCTCATATACTTATTGGCCATATAACCCTGAGTAATTCACTTAGCTTCTATCTATCTGCCTCTGTTTTTTCATCTGTAATATGAGGATAATAATAACACCTACCTCTCAGGGTTTGGCTCTTTCACATCTTAAAGTTTAAATGGTAACTATAATCATCATAATTATCATCATCATCTACAAAAACAAAATTATAGTTATCTCTTTCCCCTTCTCTGTTTTGATGGCATTAGACAGAAAAGCTACAAGGACAATTTTTTATCCTATTAACTTTAAGCTTAATCAAAGTTGCAAATTATTATTGTAATTGTAATACTAATTATCCTTATTTCATTTATTTGTTGTAATTTATTTCATCAACAATCCCCATCAACTATTCAAGTTTTAGTTCACTGGGTTAATTGGGTCCTGAGAAAAGGTTTGTTCCCATTTAGGGAAACACTAGTTATTCATGACATTATTTAGTAGGTATTTTTCCCTATCTTTTTACATCCCTCATTGGCAAAGTTGTAAGGAAATATCTATCTGGTAGATATTTTTCCTTCCACATCTCACCACTTTGTGGCAAGATTTCAAAGAATTGCTAGACGGCCTCCTGCCACTTAAATGTCCTTAGGACAATTCCTAGACAACCTTAATTTTGAATATGTGAGACTCTTGGCAGAGTCATGGATGGAGATTCTAAGTGAAGGTAAAAGTATAATAGAAAAAAAAGCTGCCCCAAAAAGTAGAAACCATGTTTGAATGGAGAAGAAAAAAAGAACAGATATCCCAGGCTTTACCTCTCCCTTCAAAAAACCCCAAACCAAGTCATAGCTAAGGCCAGACCTTTGCAACTCATCATGAGTCTCTCAAAGTAAAATGGTAATGATAAGCAGGGGCAGTACCAGGAATATCAGGACCAAGAATAGATAACAATACTAACAAAGTCACAGTCATTGATCCTTATAAGTCAATGTAGCAAATATTTATACACACACACACATACAAGTATATATACATATATATATACATATGTGAGTATATATATGCATATATGTGTACACACACACACATACACACACACATACATAAGCCTTTACTGAGGGTCTGTTCATGTATCCATGTGGGTTGATCCAAGACAAACCTGTCTTTGTAATTTCACCATTCCCTTGGTTGACCCCCATCAAAAAACTGGATCCAAAAGGGAATTCATTTTTGTTGGACCAGTATGATTAACTCCCCATGTTACTCACCTAAAAAGAAACAAAGAATTGTCCCTATCAAGGGTCTTTTATTTAATTGCCTTTTCAAATCTAAGCCTTCTTCAAGATTCTCTAAAGTGATGGACTTGTCATGATGAAGAGTCAGTATTGTCACCAGTGGATCATTCCCTGAAAATCCATTGTTCCAGGTTTGTGTTCAAGTTTTCTAATCTCTCAAAGTCCTTGGTGACAAATGCCTTCCTACCTTCCATTCCCCTTTGTTAAGAAAATCATTTTCCTGAGGGTAGTGATAGGGTAAGCTCGAGTTTTATGGGGGCAGGTTTTCAATTCTCATCCTTCCTGTAATTCCCATTCACTTCCCTTATAGTTCTGATTTTAGCAGGATTCAACAACAAACGTTATTTCCTGAACCCACTTATTATTCCTCTTTCATTTGTGCAGCTGCCATGTCCATGAGTTGGCTCTCTGCTTTCAAGAGTACAATCCTTAAAAATCAACACATTTGCATCAATCTCTAATTGCTGAATATTCCCAGATAGTTTAACTTCATTTTCCTTTTTTTTTTTTTTTTTTGTGATCAGCTTTCCTTGGACCATTAGCAAGAGCCAGGCCATATGCATTGTAGTTAAAGATAACTTTCTGTCAACATCCTTAAATATCTATTGGATTAATTCTGTCAGGTCAGTTGTCCTATTGAGAAGGTCTCCATGCATTACCACATTTATGACAGCCATAAGATGCTAGACTGCTATGGGCAGTCATCTGATTTCCAGAGGCTCCTCATATCACTTTGCTCTTCTCCTTCTGTAAACACAAAGTCAACCAATCCTTCCAATCCAGCTCTGATAGCTATTTCAAATGTTAGGGGACAAATCTAGCTCAGGTCAGGCTGGAAGGCTTAAGATTGAAATGAAATAAGCCACTTGTAGATTTAACAACAACCACAAAAATATTTAGAAATAGCATAAAGATAACATTCATCAATGATAAACAGGTAGACATAATTTCTTTGCAATTCTCTATCTCTATGCCTGTGATGTGTCTAGTCATTTGTCAGAGTTGAGGAGTTCCACGTTCCTTACATATGTAACTACAAAACTATGTCAATAAATTGAATTATTGTCCTTAGTCTAAGTATGCATCATCTTTTGGGGACAAACTAGCTTTACTATATAAAGGCCGTTAGAAGATTCTGCTTCTTCCGTAGCCAGCTTGAAGTTCAATGCTATCTCATCTTTTTCTTATATTCATAGGATGAGTTACCTAACACTGGAAGGGGTGTTGTCCCAAACAAAAGTATAACCGCAAATTGACTGAGTGATGTTTTAAGACTTCTGCCAGGCTATTACAGCCATAATAGTGATTATGAACCCCATAAATTCTTCACTCTACATCACCCTAATGTGCATTTCCTTCTTTTGTTGTTTTATTTTTTTCATGACATGGAATATGTCACGTTATTTCCATTAGTCTTATTATTAATTAAATCCTTATATTTTTTTCATGTAGCCTAGAGATTATAATAAGCATTTGGTTAAGTAACATTTATTAAAAACATTTAATATAGGGGCAGCTAGTTGGCATAGTGGATAAAGCATCAGCCCTGAAGTCAGGAAGACCTGAGTTCAAATCTTCCTGGCTGTGTGATCCTGGGCAAGTCACTTAACCCCAATTGCCTCAGGGAAAAAACATTTACTATAGAAACATTTATTTAGAATGCATTTGCAGGTAAATGTTTGGAAATGAGCAGGAAAGTCTGAATGCTTCTCCAACCCTCAGAATTAGCCACAGTAACTAAGAATAATTTATATGTCTATAGTAATTTAAAAACAGTTTATTGATTTCTAGCTCTCAAAGCCAAGAAGAACTTATCCATAGACCTTTATCTGATTATTGACTGTGTAACCCCAGCCAAATTATTTAACTTCTAAATTTTATAGGCCACATTTTAAGACTATCAATAGAAGAGAAAGTTCTGAGTTTCACAGATTTTTCATCTAAAAGTTCTCTACAGAAGTGAAATCACAAGTTCAGTTTCTACCACTATTCTTTTGATAATCTCTTGTACACTGAGCACTGAATGAGAGAAACAGCCCAGAAACTTCAAAATCTGAAAATCTCTCAAATTCTTGAAAACTGAAAGCCTATTTTGCAAAAACAACAACAAAAACTTGCCGAGTCTAAATGTGCTTCTTTTTATTTCTTGCCATTTCTGCCTCTTTCTTTTCATTTGACTTTTTCTATTTTCTATATTTATATTATCTTATTTGTTTTGTTCCTGTTTGTTACTATTGTTGTTTTAATGCTTAGTACAGTGTTTAAACCAACAGCATTAAGCCAACAATTAATAAATGTTTGTTAACTTATTGATTTGTTGACTTCTTGAGGTCCTTCTGACATCATTTCCCATTTGAGGTTAGACAAAAATATTGCATATAACATCAATAAGTTATATATAGTTCTTTTGTTTCTTAAGCTTTTTTAAGATTGGCACTGGATTGCATATATTGAAAAAGCTTTTGCATGAATAAAATCAATGCAGCTAGGAGAAGAAATAAATGATCAATAGTGAAAAAATATACCAAACCTATGTAGCAAAATCCAATAAAGAATATGTACATATATGATATCAATATGAAATATATATATTTTTAAAAAGTCACTCCCTAGTAATTGGGGCCAAAATTTGGAACGGATTTCAGAAAAAGAAATACAAGTAATCAGCAACTATATCATTAAATGCTCTAAATCAGTAAAAGTAAAAAAATTCCACAACCTTTGTGCCATTCTCCGTTTCTCACTCTCATTTCACATATGTAATCAAATCCTGTCATTTTTATCTCTACTATGTATGTGTCAAAAAATATATATATATGTATATGTGTATGCATATATATGTATGTATACACATATGTACATATAAATATATATGGAGAGAAATTATTGTAATATCTCCTAATCCCTCACTCCAACCCAACTTCCATATAATCATCAATTCCTAATGCGAAGATTGATCATTTCATCCTTACTTCAGATCAAATATAAACTCTTCTATTTTATATATGACTTCTCACAAAGTGACATCAACATACCTCTTCAGTTTTATTATATATTATTCATCTCCACAAACCCTATAAAGAACTATATTTGTCTTACACAAGATGCTCTAACTCCCATCGCTCTGCTTTTGCACAACAGCCCCCTTACTAAGAATTCTCTTCTTTTTCACTTTGACTTGTGCTGATCCTTGGTTTCTTTCAAGTATTTTCAAGTACTAGTCTTATGTGGCCTTTCTTGGTTCCCCTGAGGTGCTTATATCTTCCCCTCCAAGATTACTTTATATGTATTGCATGTATTTTGATATATATATAACATATATATACATATATATATAGAGAGAGAGAGATCTAGATCTAGATCTAGATAGATAGATACACATACATACATATGTATGCACATACAGATCTGTGTATATATATATGTATACATATATACAGCGTATATATGTATACATATATACACTATATACATAATACATTTATATGAGTATGAACATATATGTGTATGCATATGTATTTTTTGTTGTAGTTCAGTTGTTTCATTTATATTCAACTCTTAATGACATTGTATAGGTATGTACACAGATATATTTATGTGGGCATATATGTGTGTGTATGTGTGTGTGTGTAGGACAAATATTAGGATATAATATCTTACAGAGTTAGGACAGTTAAGGTTTTGTCTTTTTATCTCTAGTGACTAGCACAGGACCTACCTAGCACATAACTTTATGAGGAATTTTTTAGTGATTGTCAATTAAAAAACTGAGATTTTACCTCACACCCATCAAAATTGCAAAGATTGTAAATATTATTTTTCTTTAATGGGATTAGTTAATGTTGATGAGATTGTGACATAACAGGAGGATTAATGTACTGCTGGGGAAGTTATGAATTGATTCAACTATTGGGGGAAACAAATGTAACTCTGTAAAGAAAGCCTCTAAATTTATTCTTTTTAACTTAATAAAGTTGGTACTGCTACAAGAACAGAAAGGATTTATGTATGTATATATTTAAAATTCATAATACTTTGTGGTAACAAAACTGTAAAAAAAAAGCACGTATATTGCTGTTTTGTGTAAATTGTTGTTTTGGGAAGTGACATTTGTTTTAATCTTCTGTCATCCTCCTTTGAAATGTTTTGTCAATTAACTTTTACTCTAAAGTAATATGATCCTTGGATACCATATTTCTCTATTTGGCAAACAGGTATAGAGTTTTGCTGTCTGAGAAGATTTCTAGAATCTTGTGACCTTCTGTTGTAAAAGTGCTTTACTCAAGATGGTGGAGAATAGACACATCTCTATCTGACCTCCTCCAAGCTTCCCTCAAATGAACAGCAGATTAAGCCTCTGAATTGATTTTGGAGTGACAAAATTCACAAATATTTGGAGTATAACAAATTTAGCCTAGACCACAGCACAAGGAGCCCAGAGCAAGGAGCAAAGATGGGAAGCCAGGGCACTGAGGCATCCATGCACTGGGAAATCTACAAGGAGACTCTTAGGCTACTCTATTCTGGTTACAAGACAGTGGTCCATCAGATTTTCTGTGAGACACTCAAAGCAAATACAAAAGGCAAATTGTGAGCCTCTGAGCTCCAAAAGAATGTAGGACCTGGCCATGCCTACCCAACACTGGAAGTCAGTTAGCTCCATGGCAAACTAAAGCAGCTGTCATACTTTTGCCTTAAGAGAAGATGTCAACCCTTAAAAAATTAGCAAAAAAGCAAAAACAACTCTGACTACGGAGGTTTTACAGAGAAAGAGAAGAACAGGGGTAAGTTACATCTCATAAAGAGGCAAAAAAGACCTATTGCAATTGAAGGAGAGGGGAGAGGGGAATGAGCATTGTGAGAATCTTACTTTCATCAGATTTGGCTGAAAGAGAGAATATCAAACACATTTAGCTTCACAGAGAAGCTTATCTCATCCTATAGGGAAGTAAGAGGGGAAGGGGGAAAGAAAAGGGGGAAGGCTAATAGAAGAGAGAACAGAAGTAGAAGGGGAAAAGTATAAGAAAGGGGAGGGGCTACAAAAGGGGAGAGTGTTTGAGGGAGAGGGTGATCAGTGACAAAATACTGGGGAGGAGGGAAAGGGGGAAAGAAAAGAGAAAAATATAACTGGGAGTAAATAAGATGTCAGAAAATACAGATTTAGTAATTTTATCTGTGAATGTAAATGGGATGAACTCTCCCATAAAACAGAAGTGGATAGCAGACTGAATTAAAAGTCAGAATCTTACAATTTGTTGTTTGTAAGAAAGTCATTTAAAGTAGAGTGATACATTTAGAATAAAGATAAAAGGCTGGAGCTGAATCTATTATGCTTCAGGTTAAAAAAAAAAAAAGCAGGGGTAGTGATCCTGATCTCAGATCAAGCAAAAGCAAAAATAGATAGATCTGGTTAAAAGGGAAGGAAACTACATCCTACTTAAAGGTACCATAGACAATAAAGTAGTGTCAATACTGAACTTGATATGCATCAAGTGGTATAGCATCCAAATTCCTAGAGAAGAAGTTAAGAGAGCTGCAAGAAGAATTAGACAGTAAAACTATATTAGTGGGGGATCTCAAACTTGCTCTCTCAGAACTAGATAAATTGAACCACAAAATAAATAAGAAAGACATTAAGGAGGTAATAAAAATTAGGGATGATAGACCTCTGGAGAAAATTGAATGGAGACAGAAAGGAATATACTTTTTTTCTCAGCAATGCATGAAACCTATACAAAAATTGATATGTAAATGCATTTTTTTCAGATAATGATTCAATAAAAATTACATGCAATAAAAGGCCAGGGGAAAATAGACCAAAAATTAATTGGAAACTAAATGATCTAATCCTAAAGAATGAGTGGGTGAAAGAACAAATCATAGAGAAAATCAATAATTTCATCCAAGAGAATGACAATAATGAGACAACATACCAAAATTTGTGAGATGCAGCCAAAGTGGTTATTAGGGGAAATTTATATCTCTAGATGCCTACTTGCATAAAATAGAGAAAGAGAAGATCAATGAATTGGGCTTGCAACTTTAAAAAAGCTAGAAAAAGAACAAATTAAAAGTTCCCAATTATATACCAAATTACCAAATTTGAAATTCAAACAACTGAGTAAAGCAGTTTTTTAATAAAAGTTTCTTTTTTTATTTTCAAAACATATGCATGGATAATTTTTTAACACTGACCCTTGCAAAACCTTGTATTCCAATTTCCCACCTTCTCCCTCTCTCCTCCCCTAGATGGCAAGTAATCCAATATATGTTAAACATGGTAAAAATATATGTTAATTCCAATACATGCATACATATTTATACAATTATCTTGCTGCACAAGGAAAATCAGATCAAAAAGGAAAAAATGAGAAAAGCAAACAATAACAAAAACAGATTTTCTAATGGAACTGGAAGAATAGAATATGTGCTGAAAAGTATGCAGTCTAAGAGAAAATAGGCATAGATCAGCATCTCACAAAATATACCACTACAAATAGATATATGATATTTATATAAAAGATAATATTAAATAAATAAATAATCAGAAAAACGGAGAGGGAAGGACTTTTCACAATCAGAACAGAGGAAGAAATCTTGACTAAACAAGTGATAGATAATAATAAAACATATAATTTTAATTACATAAAATTGAAAACATTTGTAAAAACAAAATCAATTTAGTTACAATTGAAAGAGAAAAACAGTTAACACAGAAAATAATTTTCAGAGCAAAATTTTCTGATAATTTTAAGACAGAAAGAACAAAAGCCATCTTTCAATAGATAAATGAACAAAGGACATGAACCAGCAGTTCTCAAATGTAGAAATACAACATATAAACAACCACATGAAAAATCTCCAAATCACTAATCATACGGGAATTGCACATTAAAACAACTCTGAAATTTTACCTCCCATTCATCACCTTTTTAAAGATGACAAAAAAGAAAAATGATAGTTGTTGGAGTAGCTGGAGGTGATAGACACTCTAATAAATTATTAATGGACCCATGGAGTTTTCCAGTTATTTTGGAAAGCAACCTGAGACTATTTCCCCCAAAGTCACTAAATTATGACACTGACCCTGTGCAACACAACTACTAGACAGACAATCACAAGAAGATCAAAGACAGAGGGAAATGTCATATACATATATATATATATGCATATATGTATATATATATAAATACACATATATCTTATTAATTGGAGAATGGCTGAGCAAATCATGGTATATGACTATAATGAAATATTCTTACAAAATAAGAAATGTCAAAGGGAACAGATTGAGAGGAACCTGGAGAAATGTGTAGAAAATAATGTAAGATGAATGAGAGTAATTAGGAAAACAAATTGCAAATTACTATAATAATACAGAGGAAAACAATTGTGAAAGACTTAAAAACTTTATCAATATGATGATCAATAATGATTCCCAAAGGCTAATGATGAAGTATGCTTCTCATTTCTTTCTTTCTTTCTTTTTTTTTTTTTTTTTGCTGAGGCAATTGGGGTTAAGTGACTTGCCCAGAGTCACACAGCCAGGAAGTGTTAAGTGTCAGGGCTTCCAACTTCTCTGGCTTTTTAAAGACAAAAGTCCCATTTTTTTTACTGGAAGCCTACTCCAACCCTCTTAATTTCATCTTTCCTCTGTTAATTATTTCTATTTATCCTCTATATAGCTTGCTTTTGTTTATATTTGTTCTCATGTCTCCTCATTATAATGTTTTCATGTTATCTCCCTCATAAGCTCTTTGATGCAGGGACTATCTCTTGTCTCATTTCTATACTCATTGCTTAGCACAATGCTTGATAAATATTAAGCATTTACTAAATGTTTATTGATTTATTACTGATTAAAGTACTGAAAATAGTTCTAATAATTAGACCTACACAATAATGAAATGATTGTACTTTGGTGTTGTTGTTTGTCCTTCATTCTAAAAGAATACCAACGACATCAAGAAGTTGATGTCTTAACTTACAAAGTGAACTGGATTTAAGCAAAACAGGGCTGTTCAAAGTCACTAGTCTCACTTCCTCCTCCAGAGTCATGTGTGCCCAATGGCAAGATATAGATCAGGACCATAGGAGATCCTCAGGGTTTCTAGCCAAAACAGAATACAGAACAATTATCATTTATACTCACTCTGAACAATCAAAAGCCAAGCAATGACCAAGTAAAGATTGGGCTGGGACCTATTGTTGGCTAATCAGTGAAAGGCAGAGAGGTTTGGGTTTAAGTCATGGGCAAATAGCTATATTTAAAATGCAATAAATTGTATCAAAATATAGTTTTCCAATGTTGTATTTAAGAAATCATAAATGAAGTTACATGGGGCAAAAGAGTTAATTGTTTCCAAGTATTCCACTTCTATTTGTTTTTTCTTTTGTTTTGTTTTTCAGTAATAGCATAAGTAAGGAAGAAAAATAATAAATCTGGCTTGTAAACCCCAAGATATCTTGCAAGGTTTTGGTGATTAAAATTTATATTCCTTTGGGCAGAGCATCCATAGGTATGGTTGGACAGAGGGAGAGAAAGGAAAGGAGGGAAAAGAGAGAGAGGAGCAAAGGAAATATAATTAACTTCCTCAGGAAGAAATGATTTCTCCAACTCTAGAATAGAGGTGTCCAAATGTAAGTTGGATAACTTGACCAGTTGTCTGAAATGTTCTAGAGAGGCATTATTAGACAAAAGGTGGATCAGTAGGCAAAGGAAGGATGGATTAGATGGTCTTTAATGTACCTTTTAAATTTAAGATACTACTTTCTGAGTCTATGTTATATTAGTCATCTCCTTTATCTTTCTTTAAATTAGATTGTAGATATACTATAATTTAGATTATCAAGCAATAAGTTCTATTTTCTCAAATTCTTAGCTATCAATTACAGTGGTACCTTGGTACTTGTAGTTAATTAGTTCCAGAAAACATGAGGAATGGTAAAAATGACTAGTACCAAATGAATTTTTCCCATAAGGAGCACATCCTTCACCCAATTCCCTAAATGGTCAAGTGAGGCTTCCACCTGTGGAGAAATAAGCCAGCTCACCCAATTTACTTTCTGAGAGGAACCATGACCTTCATACTCTCCTGCTACCTTCTCTATCCAAGCTTCCTCGGGGAGGGGTTAAGTATATTTTATTTACATAATTAAGATCACAGAAAAAGCTCTCACTTAACATTACTGAAAATCAAGGAGCTCCTTTCTCTTTCTATCAGCCTTGTATTTTTCCAAAGGGGTCTGTATAATCCTCCAGAATCATATTACCCTGGGTGCACATGCCTCATGCTTGCACAGAGAAAAAAACTCAGGGTTCAGTAGACAGTCAATCAACCCCCTTCCACCAGTACTTTTCCTCCCTTTGGATACTTACAAATACTCTAGATATAAAGTATCCTGTATAAACTCAAAATACAGGTAAAATTTTGATGTCTAATAGAGGGAAGACCCCTCTCCCTCCTTCTATTAGGCCACTCTTTCCCTTAGGGACCTAGTCTGCATCATTAATAACTGGGGCTCCAGCAAGGGATAACGTTTGAGTTTGGTCTTCCATGTCAGAGTTCTGTGGCATCTTGCTTTCCAGCAGGCCCCTCCTCTGATGCTTTTACTCCCTGGGGTGTCAATCATTTTCTTCCATCAGCACTCTTTCAATCTGCTTCCACTCAATTTCACCATTGTTGCCCTGGCTCCCTGCCATACCAGCACTTCCCCTCCCCCGCCCACCCCCCCCTGCCTGTGTCATCTGGTTCTTTTTGTTGCCATGCTCAATTTGGCTTTACTATTCCAACTGCTTTGTTTTTTCTTCTCATGATGGTGCCAGTCCTTGCAGAATAGTACCAATCTTTCTGAATAAGTAGCCAGGACTAGAATGCCCCTGGGTACTTGAAATCTTTCAACTATTTATAAGACAAGTTATAGAATGCCTCCAAACTAGACAAAACTTTCTAGCTTTTCATTTGGTATCACAAAAAGAATCTCCTCAGGCTGTTGTGGAAGACTCTCTCAATTCCTCCTGTTTCCCTAAGTGAGCAAGTTTCATATGAGTTTTGTTGAGTTGCTCCATATGAATTTTCTTGCTCTGGCTTCCTTCCTGACAGGAAGCTTTCTGCTCACTTAGTATTTCTCATTTCATCTTAGAGTTCTAAAGAATTCTATTCACTTTTCTCATTTTCCGTATTTCTAACAGAAGGGCTACAGCATGTAAATTAGCCCCTTGCTACTTCAATAAAGTGTTAGAAGTAAAAAGTTAAGAAGTTCTGATTGATTTTCCCAGTCCATTTCTTGACTCATTATGTAAAGGACAACTAGTCCACAATGGTAAGATTCATATTTGTACTTTATGAACAGCCAGAAGTACAAAATGTGTGAATATTTTATTTCAGGGAGATAAAGATGAATGAGTGTGAGCTTTTTTGCAATTGTAGCAATTCACTCAGTCTCTTACTCCCATAATAAAGGTAATTATATCTTTTCCCCAGAGATATTAGGGCTGTTTTCCTCTAAAGTTATTGGCCTAAACCTCCATTCTAGTGGAATGTTTTCTAATTCTAATTTTCTTTTGATCTCTAATCTCACATCTCTATAGCATTGAAAACATAGGTCTATTTATAAACAAATTAGGAACCTAACCTGAAATCTCATGTAGGAGGTAGTCCTTCAGCTGAATTTTGAATAAAACTAGGGTCCTAAGAGGCAGAAATGAGGAAGGAGCATCTTTCCAGTTATGGGTTTCATAAAGGGGCACAAAGAGAGGAGATACAATGTCATATATAAAATCAACAAAAGGTAAATTTGACTGAATTGTCAAGTGCATGAAAAGGAGTAATAATAAGCTTATAGGATGAGTTTCTGTTCTATAAGTCTTTAAATATCAAAGAAAGGAATTTTTATTTGATCCTAAGGATTTTATTTGATCCTAGGAGATTACAAAGCAGGGGAGTATCATGGTCAGACCTGTACTTCTGTGAAATCATGTTGACAGTTCTGTAAAGAATGGATTTGAGAAGGAAGGAACTTGAGATAGGCAGACCAATAAAGATGCTACAGTAGGAGTCCAGAGCAGAAATGATGAGGTCTCAGCTAGGGTAGTGACCATGTGAATGGAAAAAGAGAACTGATAAGTAAGATATTTTAGCTATAAAATCAGCAAGACTTGGCAACTAATGGGATATGTGAGGGAATGGAGAATAAGGAGTTGAGAATGACTTTGAGGTTGTATGTAGACTCTAGTGACTTGAAAGGATATTGGGAAACAGGAAAATATGGGAAAGGGAAAGAGAAAGGGGAAGGAGTATATTGAATTCTGTAAAAGGAAATATTACATGAGTATTTGGCTTTTCTGAATACTCAATCATGTCAAACATTGTTCAACAGTAAAACTAGGTGTGCACACTGATATATTATTTCTAAGTTGTAAATTATTTTCCCTTGCAAATAAACTTTAGAAAACACACTATTGAGGCCTAGAGTACACAGAAAAAGGTCTTATGAATGCCCACATAGAATTTTAGAGCTGATATCAGGAGAAATGCAGAAAATGATTAAGGATGCAGTATAGTTGATCTTTGAACCAAGGGAATCAAGTACACTGGCCAAAATATTTAGGGAACTCAGTGTCATGATCCAGGATTCACAAATCAGGGAACTTCAAAAAAACAGAGAAAGATAAAAGTTCTCAGGTCAAAGAAAAGGTTGACTGTATTTATTCTGAAATAGTACTAAAATCCCTGAAAAGCTGAGATACATTCATATAGCCCTTTGCCAATGACTGAATTTTTCACAAGGAGATAACAGATTTGGAAATGTGCTTATTAACAAGCATTCCCTCTAGGGTTCAACTTCTTAACCTTTTTTTTTTCCTTTTATCTCTCAGACTCCCCTGAAACTCCTCTCAGACTAATGTTTTTAAATGCACAAGAGAATTACCAAAAAAATTGTTTAAATGCAGTTATTAATTTCTTAAAATATATAATTTCCTGGACCTCAGGGTAAAAACTCCTGCACTAGGTCAACACAAAAACATTTGATGCTCCTTACACATTTAAGTATGTGATGTGAAGATGGAACAGAATAAGACAAGTTATACATTACAGAATCCTTGTTTATGTTTCACTTGAAGATCAGTTTACATTTAGATCCATCATCCTTAAATGAAATCCTTTTCTTTGTTATATACTTGTGCATTTGTAACTAGTGCTACTCATTTAATTTTTGTTGTAGCAATTCTTCTAGTATATTTTTGCTTCATTTTATTCAGTCACCAGTCACCTTATGATGAAAGCTTACACACATGCAGATCCATTTCCGGAGGTTTTAGAGACACATATAACCCAGCCTGGTTTACACAATTTTCAAAGATGAGCTCTTTTTAATGAAACATAGACTACCTCACATCTGCAGCTTTTAAGTATAATGTAGTGGGGACAGGGGATCTTTAACTGTGCTGTTTATTTTCTAAGTTCTCATTTACAAGTAACTGAAATAACTATGAAATCAATGAGGTTGCTAACAAACAAGAATGAGAGTCTTCCACTTCAGAGAGGTGCACAGATGGTCTCCTAGGAACCACAGAGCAACAAAATTCACCAAAAACAAAAATCTAAACAAGATAAGCTAACAACTAAGGCAGCAACATGTATTGTTAACATGCAGAAAAGGAAGGAAAGCAAAACAAATCTCCTACAATCCTAAAAAGAAAACATTATGACAAAAACAATTTCCTCATTTTTTCCAGTTTCTAAATTAAGGAATTAATTTAGAATTGACTAAAATTGCTTCAATAAAAACATTTTCCCTTTTCCAATTCCTAAAGCCAACTCTGCTCCATACCCCATTCTTCATATATGTATAAAATATTCTAGTAATCAACTACAAAGCCCTTATCCTTGAAACTTTTTCCATAAATTCTTTATCTATTAACCTGAGTGTTCCATTCCTGAGTAATAAACAACTATAAGCAAAATCACTCTCGTGAGATAGCTCTAGATTTGAGCACAAATCTGTATCTCTTTGAGACTCATTTGGGAATTTTCTTTCTCAAATATCCATGATGCTATCTGTTATGTTCATCTCACGTTTATTTCTGCTTATCTAACCACTGCAGTGATTTTTCTCAGAAAATAGTTTTTGAGATACAAAAGATTATCAATATCACCTAAAATGTTTTAATGTGAATTCCCATAATTAGAAATTTTAGTTCTCCTAATTCTGTTTTTATAACCATTGTCAGTTCACAGTTCACCATGCAGAGCACTCCTAGATGAAGAGGGGCCAAAACAATAGCAGATCTGGTCCCTATCATTTCAGTTCAGAAGAACGATCTCAGAGGGCATTATACTCTTTGGGAGTCTGACTATTTTGAAGGTGGAATTGACTGATTTAAGTCCACTTGGGTACCAGTTAGAACACTAAGGCTATAAGTTCCTGAAGTGTACTCTCTTGGCTTAAGTAAGAATTGAGCTTCTGAAAGTGCTTGGCATGCAGGGGATAGTTTATACTTTCAGAGAAACTGGATCACTTAATATTTTCTTATGCCAAGCAGTACTTATGAAACAAATTAAAGAAGCATGGTGCTGGAATCCCATCAGGAGGCTGACACTATGCAAAACAGAAAGACACATTCTCTCTCTCTCTCTCTCTCTCTCTCTCTCTCTCTCTCTCTCTCTCTCT